>OVBA01000148.1:0-94088 GCA_900406435.1 Lepidium aucheri | reverse complement strand
TCAAACACGAGCCCTCGGCTCTAATCACACACGAGCCCTCGGCTCTAAACATGCACAAGCCCTCGGCTCTAATCACACACGAGCCCTCGACTCTAATCACACACGAGCCCTCGGCTCTAATCACACACGAGCCCTTGGCTCTAAATCACAATCACGAACCACACGGTTCTATTCACAATCAACCATTCAACCTAACCATTCTAGGGTTCCATTTAACCTATCACCAAATACATGACTAATCATGTCTTACGATCACGAACTCACTTTTGCCTTAGCTTCCTTTTCGATTCCTTCTTGCTTTATGGGGTTCGATTTGCTCTTTCCAACAAAACCCTAAACTCAATTCAGCTCCCAGCTTGATCTCACGAGATCGATCTTGCTCTTTTTCTCTCTTCGTGTTTTCTCTCTAGCTTTTAGGTTTTGTTTTGCGGATTCTATCTCTTTGGGGTTTAAGGATCGAATTTATACTCTAATCCTAACCCTAATCTTCTTGTTGGGCTGAAACTTATCCTCATCCATTCCAAGCCTTTTTTTAACATTCTTTTTGGCCCATAAACCAATCCTTGGTCCATAACACTTTGGCCCTTTTTCCCTTGGTCCATTAGGCTTTTCAAGCCCTTTTAATACTAACTCATTCACTCGACATTTCATGTCCAAACCTAAGCTAATTCATGTCCGAACCAAGCTCAACACATCGATCTGCTCATTATCATTCGATCCGAACATTGTTGTCCGAACCGATCGGCGCATGCAATCCACGCAGTTCGTGCGGTCCGTTCCGACCGTTCTGGTCCGTTCCGACAAGGCTGTCCGATCCGATCGTTCCTATCCGATCCGATCATTCCTATCCGATCCGACCAGACTTGTCCGATCCGACCAGACTTGTCCGATCCGACCAAGCTATCCGATCCGACCAGATCTGTCCGATCCGACCAAGCTGTCCGAAAATTCATTTTTTGTCCTAAAATTCTTCCTTAGCCTATTTTCATGGTTTTTCATGCTCTTTCTCATTCCTTAGGGTTCCAATACCTATTCTTAACTCATCTAAACCAAATGCCCAAGTTTGGCTCGTCCGTTCGTACCGCACTTACGTACCACACCTCGTGTGTTTGCGGATTTACCGAGTGTGAGTATTACAAAAATAGTCTTTTGGCATGAAAGAGAAAGAGAAAATAGAGCATTTTAGACAAGGTGTCAAAACTAAAGTATTTTACACAATTTTGAACACTTGTAGGACATTTTAGATAAATTCCCCATGAAATAATATAATGTTACAAAAATCATGTCGTAATAGAGCTAATCCAACTTGTGAAAATAAACAAAAAAATCAGTATCTAAATTTTTATTTTATTTTTTGGTTGAATAAGTTAAAATTAATTAACAATAGAGGAATTTAACTGAATTTGGTGAAATTTAAAGTAATAGTTTAGTAAAAAAGATAATAATATTATGTCTCGCTAACTTAACTTAAAAATAAATTATTGTAAATTTAATCAATACGTAAAAGTTGAATAATAATTAAAATTAGTATATAGAAATTAAATCTCTATAATATTTTGTTTAATATATATATATATATACTTAGATAAGTAATTTATAAAACTGAGATAAATTAATATTGAAATAGAATGTATCAAACCGAACTGAAATTTACAGAATAGTCAAATAAAACCTAGATTGTTATACCCTAAAAACTAAATATGAATACCCTAAAAACTAATTAATACCAAGGATTAATTAGATATCCAACATACATGAAATAGAATTATATACTTAAATTTATAATTTTATTAGTAAATTAATATATAAATATATAGAATTATAATTATAAATTTTATCATCTATTATTTATTTTGGAATGAAATAACAAAAAATCAAAAATATTCAAATTTTTATTTAAATTTTCAACTTTGTTATACTGTTTTAATTAAGTCTTAATTTGTTTTGATTTGAATATATATATATATATATATATTTGAACATGATCAAAACCGTATAATTCTAGAAATAATTTGAATCTTTAACAAACTACCACAATCAGTTTATATTTGACTATATCAAATGGAGTTTAATCAGGAAAATATATTTGAATAGGTGATAATGAGTGAAATCAAATACTTGGAAATTTGAAAGTTTTATCTGAATCTATATGGATCGTGAATGTTTATATTTAACAGAAAAATAAATGACTTAGTTTATTAATTATGTATTTATTTAAGTGTTAGTTAAATTTTAAATAGTAAAAAAAATTGTGAAATTTGAAATAGTTGTATGTGTAAATAGTAATAATTGTAGAAGGAGGTAAATCCAGTTGAATCTGGCTAATAACTTAACTGTATGTTACCATAATTTGACGTAAATTTTGACCGTTGCTAAAAAACAGAGTTTATTTTTGGGGAATACAAAAGAGATTTTAAAAGAGGGACAAGTTTTGTATTAAAGGAGAGAAAAGAACTCATCTGAGATACGTAAATCGAGGAGGGGCAGAATTGGTAATTAAATAAACATTTTAGTCCTTTTTTACTATAAAGCTTTCGGTGCGCCGAATAGTTTCTTACAAATCCATACTACATTACAAAATAGCTTTTAATCACACATAACCACATTGCTTATTATATTCTTTTTTAACCATCTCTCTTTCATTTATGAAAAAATAGAGTAATAAATCTAAAAAATAAAATAAACAAGACACAAAAAGAGAAAGTGCTGGACTGTGGTCGTCTATAATTATATATCCCTGAGACAGACACACACTTGCCGTTATAGTCTAGAACTCTCTTGCTCTCACCGTCTCATACCCAGAACAAGTTCGATCTAAAGCCTTTTTCCTTTAGGTTATCAACAAACAACAGATCTTTGAAATCAGTCAGATTCATGTCGGTTTTACTCTTACTTGGTCTGATTATCTCCATCTTCACTTATTCAAGTAAGCCGCCTTAATACCTCTGTTTCCTCTTCATCTTTTTTTTACCTTCATTAATGTTTCTCCTTACTTGTAAATTTCATAGAAATTTCCAACTTTTTTCCACTCTATAGTGTCAGAATTCTAGTTTGAGATCTCTGATAAAGTGACCAGTTTTAATCTGAATCTCAGATTCCTCAAAAAATTCACCTTTTTTACTTCTCTGGGTCAGTGAGTTGTAGCTGAAGTTGTTTCTTGTTTCTAGTGATGGGAGTATCATATTTTTGTTTGTTTGGAATTATAGCAGACGCATCGTATTGTGTTTGCAAAGATGGAAACGAGCAAGTGCTTCAGAAGGCAATAGACTACGCTTGTGGAAATGGAGGTGACTGTAGCCAGATCCAGGTTAACGGAGCTTGTTACCAACCTAACACCATCAAAAACCACTGCGATGTCGCCGTCAATAGTTACTACCAGAAAAAAGCTTCCTCCGGTGCCACCTGTGACTTTGGTGGCGCCGCTACCGTCACTAGCTCCCCTCCGTCAAGTACTCATCTTTATGTTATTTTTTTTAAAAACCCCACTTTATATCTGAGATCAAATTTTTTTAATATCTGATTTTTCTTTCCTTGAAATGTTGCAGCATCATCAAGCTGCTTAAGTGGTTCAAGGTATGTTTAATCATTCTTCATTCAATCTTTGTTTATATAAGTTTAAAGTATTGATTGTTTCTCAAATCTTCATAAAGTAATATTTTTTGGGGGGGGCTTTCTGGGTGTAGATCTGCTACTGTTTATTCACTCACCGACTAAGTTTTTCTTCTTTTAGCTTTTATCTTAGCGGCGACAAAATGATTTAGTGTGATATAAGCCCAAAATAATAAACAACGAAGCGTGATTACATGTTTTTTGTTTTGCATCATTCATCATAACTGTTCATTCCACCACTACTAAAAAGAGAATCTTATTTATCCATAAATAAAGAAAAGAAAATAGTTGAATAATTCACATGATCTAGATTAGCGTCATTATTACTTTTGATTATCTTATAACAAATGATCAATGATCTTTTTTTGACTATTTTGCAGCTCTAGTGGTACTCCTTCCACAGGCACCCCAACAAGTGGCACCCCAACAAGTGGCACCCCAACCAGTGGAACACCAACCAGTGGGACACCAACTAGTGGGACCCCATCCACCGGAACCCCCAACACTGGAACTCCGACCACTGGAACTCCTAGCACCGGAACAGGGACAGGGACTCCTTACGCTGGGATGCCGAATTCCGGCACACCTACCAACGGGATGCCAACTTCATCATCGTCATCAGTGTTCCCCGGAACAAGTCTTGGACCAAGTGGGAGTGGACTAGGTGATCCAAATGCTGGAGATAAGTTGTCTGTGGGAGGTAACATGGTGATCTTGTTTGTAACCGGTGTAGCATTCCTTGTCATGAGGGCTTAGAGAAAGCCAGTCACGTTTGGTGGTTGTCATTGGTTTTACCAACGGCTCGTGGTTGATAGAGCTATCTCCTTTTTTTATTTTATTACTCGGTCTCTTCTAGGATTTGGAATTAGGTTGGCCTGAGAGAAGAACATAATGCTGGTACGTATTCGCTACTATTCTGGGATTGTACAACTTAACTAAGAGCTAGCTCTTTCTTTGTTTTGTAAATCCGGAAGCTGAGATGCTCTTTCTTTCTATTCTTTTCGTTTTGTTACCTCGGATCTTTCATCTTATTAAAATCACCCTTATTACATATAGTGTTGATTGAGGGTTTAAGCTTTAGGGTTTATCACAAAGTTGTTGCCAAAGAAAGAAATTCAAAAAGCTCTTTCGTTGCTTTTGTTCTGGTCCAGTCTGCTAACAACGTGGAAACTTGAGGTCTAATGATCTTAAAAAGTGTTAAGAGTTGAACTTTTGAGTCTCCCAGATTAAGATGGCTCCTAATCAACAATTAACATGGAAAGATCGTTTTGTGAGTTGAATATAAGTTTATTATATAGTGTACGGAATCAATTGGGTTTCTTTCGTTTACGGGAATCGGATGCGGCTACTAGTTGTAGTCATGAATCTGATCCCCAACTCCTACTAAAGCTGCTTTACATTTTTCAAGCTGATTCTTAAAGCTACCGTTGATTATTAGCAACCGAATATTTTGCATTTCCTTTTCTGTTTTCCCTTTCTCAGTTCATACACACCAACTAAATTTATTGTTTTCTTAGTAAATTAGGTGGTTCTCATTATTAAATCTTATACTTCTGCCTTAAGTTGGGTTCAAGATTGACGTCTTATAAGATTCGTATGAACGAAGTTGTTCATGTTTTACTTATGAGCGGCAGAAAAGAATACATGGAAGTATTTCATATGTATATTTTGTTCAAATGTTGGTAAAAGTTGGTCCAATATGTGTTCAATCGAAACAATTTTACGAACGAGTGTCGAAGAAATACTCAACCTCCTTACTTCAACATTTCATATACCTTACTTTACCAAGTAATATCAAAACAATTTATTACCATAAAATTCTCAAAAATTAAATTTACTCATCTATTGAAAATGGTATGACTATTACACTTGTCATTTTCCAATAGCATCTGAATTCGTATTAAGCCAAAAATTGAGCTGCAGTTTACTTCTTTATTGATTAAGAAACTCTTTTTGAATTTAACAAAATATTTTATGGAACAACTCTTCAAATACTCTTATTTATAGAATTAGGCTAACTCCCTATTCCTACTAGGATTTAATTTACATAAATCTTATCTTTTTATATGATCTTATCTCTATAAGTTAATTCCTTCTAGAAATAACTTGCTGCCCAAGTTAGGAATTATACAACATTAAGTCCGACTTGAACTCCGAGATGAATGATCTCGTTAACTCCGATCTTGTTCCTCATTTCCTTGGACTTGACTCTTGCTAATGGCTTAGTAAGAATGTCCGCCTTTTGTTCTTCATCTTCCTCGTCTTGTATATGAAAACACTTTTGATAGCTTATCTCCATTGCAGCTTTGTAGATACGATTTGGAGACCTTGTTACTTGAACTAGTAGTGTTCCTCGTGGATCTCTAAGTGTCAATTTGTCTCCTTTCATCTTTACTTCACACCCATTCTCTGTTGCTTGTCCAAAACTTAAGATGTTATGTTTCAAATCAGGTATGAAATAGATGTTTGTGAGCTATATTTTCTCCCCAGGTTTACCAACAAATACTACAAACCCTTTCTCAACTATGTTGACATATGAGCCATCTCCAAACTTCACTTATCCTTTGATATTTTCATCTAGTTTAGAGAAGAACTCTTTGTTTCCCGTGATGTGATTATTTGCTCTGTTGTCAAGGTACCAAATTTTTTAAACTTATTTACTTACATCATAGTTTATAGGGAAAATTTTGTCTTCATTTAAGAATAAAACTTCACAAACATAAATAACTTCTTCTTCAATTTCCTCATCTTCTTCTTCTTCATGTTCATTCAAGTTTTCTTATTGATTCTCTCTAGGTCTATCGGGACAGGCGGAAAAAAGTGACCTGGCTTGTCACACCTCCAACATATCATCTTGGATCGATCTCTGCTTCCTTTTTGATTATAGTTGTTGGTCTCTTGCTCTTGGTCTCGGCCACTTGATCTTCCTCGACCCCTTTCTCGACCGCGACCTCCTCTTCTTCGGCTATAACTTCCTTGGGTTTCTCCTCTTCCATAATCATTGTTGGAAAACATAAGTTTTCCTTGCTCATCTACATGTGTATTCACGCCATCTCTTTTATCAAACGCCTTTATTCTTCCAATTGTATCTTCAAATCTAGTTGTCTTAAGGTCTAAGACTTGTTCAAGAGATGCTACAATGTGAATAAACCTATTTCGTGGTAGCCCATTAAGAAATTTCTTGACAAGCTTTGTTTTGTTAATGGATTCACCAAGTGACTGATTGAACCACAATACCCGAAATCTTTTCTGCAAATTCATCAACCGTTTCGGAGTGACTCATCGTCAATCTCTCTAGATCAGCCATTAGGGTTTATAACCTTGCTTCTTTCACATGATCAACTCCTTGATACCATGATTTAATAGCCTCCCAAAGCCCTTTTGTCGTGCTTTGATCTCTGACTTGCAAAATAAGTACCTAGAGAATAAATTGAAACAAGAGAGTTGTTGCCACATTATTCTTCTTTTGGTAATTAGATCCTGGATCAATCATATCCCATACCTTGCTAACTCGTAGGTTGATTTCCATTCTCATCGCCCAAACTGTGTAGTTTGTCAATTTTAACATAGGACAATGAATCGATGGAATCCAAGGTCCTTGGTTTGCGGTGGTGGATTAGGCACGTCTCCCATTCTTGGTTACGTATGGGTAACGGTTGCTCGATCGTATCTTCGACTCAACCTGGCTCTGATACCAATTGAAATTGTATTAAGCCAAACTAGTAAAGTGCTGCATTTCTTTATTGATTAAGAAACTCTCTCAAAACTTAACCAAATACTTTCAACTTACTGTCTTGTGGAACAACTCTTCAAAGACTCTTGTTTATAGAACTAGACTATTTTCCTATTCTATTAGGAACTAGTCTAACTCCTTATTCGTACTAGAATTTAATTTACATAAATCTTATCCTTTTATTTGATCTTATCTCTAGAAGCTAACTCCTTCTAGAAATAACTTACTGCCCAAGTTAAGATATCCAGCAACATCTCAATTCTAATTTAATTTATCTCTATTATAATAAAACTGTAGCGTTGACTTATCCGTATAATTTATAAAAATATAATAGAGATTTAAATTCCATGATTGATCGATTTGTATTAGATAATTAATTTGTCTGAATAAAATTTGCTTAGATAATTTGGCACATGATTCGATTATATCTTTGACTTTTTGTAGCAATAAATTTTTATTGATTTGATTGGTCATATTTAATTTGAACCATGATTGGTCGTATTTAAATTTAAACCATAATTGGATTGGTTGAATTTTAAAACCATAATTTGACTAGGTTTGTTCAAAGTTGTTTTAACAAAATAAGTTTGTTAAAATTATGATAAGATCCTTAATTAAACAGATTTCGTTTGTTAAATTATGATAAAAACATTAATTCAATGATTAATCAAATACCTTATATTTAGGGAAAATCAAACAAAGATATTCCTAATCCTAATAGAACAAAAATTTAAATATACCAAATACCTTATTATTATAATAAAACTGTAGCTATAAAATTTTCAGTATCTTTGTAATAATAGAATAGAGATTTTAAATCTATAGATATGTTTTGATTGGTGGATTTATTTTAACTAATTAGTTTGTATTTTGCTTAGATAAGATTAAATTTATAAACTAATGTCCATTATAATAAAACTGTAGCAATAAGATTTTCCATATCTCTGTTATAATAAAACTGTAGCAATAAAATTTTCTAGTATCTTTGTAGTAATATAATAAAGATTTTAAATCTCTATTGTAATAAAACCATAACATTAAGATTTTATGTATCCTTTTAATAATATAATAAAACATTTAAATTTTTTGATTGGTCGATTTGTTTTATCTAACTACCTTATCTATTTGCTATAATTTCAATTAATTCGGTTTTGATAAAACCTTTTTAATAGGTCCTATGATTATCTCATTTGGTTATGATAAGAAAAATCCAATAGAATAAGGAAAACTCATCTTTTTAAAATCCTTAAAAACAGGAGATATAGTTATAAGGATATCAAATCCAATAAGAATAAGGAAAAGACGTATCTCCCTTCTTTTTGGGTGTTAACCTGTGTCAAACCTAAATACCCAAGAAGCATTAGTTCTCCTNTCTCCCTGAAAAGGAGGTGATCCAGCCGCACCTTCCAGTACGGCTACCTTGTTACGACTTCACTCCAGTCACTAGCCCTGCCTTCGGCACCCCCTCCTTGCGGTTAAGATAACGACTTCGGGCATGGCCAGCTTCCATAGTGTGACGGGCGGTGTGTACAAGGCATTATATTTTATTTTAAAATAATATTATTTCTATTTTTTAATATCATTTCTATTTGCCCTATCAAAGGACACCGTCCAGTTTATATTCCAATTGCAATCGGATTCAGAAACTGAGCTTGAATCGAGGCTTTGGACATATGATTGGGGTCTTGTTCTTGATCGTTGGAATGAAAATACATCGGCGTTTTTCCTTCGATTTCGCCCAATATGGATTCGACTGTCTGAAATTCTACTTAATTATCGTACGCAAGATACAGTAACGGTGATTGCGTCTTCTTTTGGCAAAATCATTGATTTGGCTTTTGATCCAGAGATATCTCACCTTAACACTTCTATACGGATCAAAGTGCTTTTCAATCTTCAAAATCATGTTTGCACCTCTCGTTGTATTCGTCTTCCTGATGGGACTTAATTTACTGTGGAAATAGATTTGAAAGAGCTCGCAAGTGTTGTTTCCTCTGTAGAAGATTAACTCATGATTAATTACATTGTCCAAATGGTACATCTCAGCTGAATAAACCCATTCATGAGCACTCTAATCTCACTAATCAACCTCAGACTTCTCCAAAGTGCAACATACATCATATGTCTTGGATGAAACTTAAGGATAAATTATTTCACACATAGAAAATTGAAGCTCTCCACGCAAACAAGATTTTGATGGACAACTTACAGAGTATCATTGGAAACAAAGACGCGTCCATTACTACTGAAGAGGAACTTACGATTAATAACAATTCTCAAACCACACCTGCAACTACCTTGCCATATGGTAATACAACAGTCCAAGCACAATGTAAATCCAAAACTCCTTGCACCTCTCCTCCACAACCCCCCTTGGATGTGTCGATGGGAGACTCCCAATCTCCACTACGTAACTAGCATCGCCTACCTTCTTCGTTTGTATCTCTCATACCCTCACAGGAGGCTTTATCATTAAACTCTTGCCACATTCAAAAACATTCTCCACACAGAATTGATACCTTAACAAATCAGAATCAAATCAAGTAGATGGCAATTTCAAACCCATAATTCCCTGGTTCGGTGGTTGTCCAGAAACCATCGAGTCCTTAATGAGTATCATGAGTTGGAATTATCAAGAATTTTAGGAGCACCTTGACAATTCGATGCCTCAAGGAAATTAGATCTACTTTATTTCTAGATATTTATTCCTCATGGAAACAAAAAATAAATCACACAAGTATTGGCTACAAAAAATTGGTTAGGGTATCCTCATCACCACATCATTGAACTGAAAGGCATTGGAGGAGGGTTGGCTCTGTTTTGGAAAGACTCCCTCAGCATACACATCTTATATGTGAACAATCAAATCATTGACACAAAATTTGTTGCTGATACACTGAGTTACTATGTCTCTTTTGTTTATTTGAGACTCTCTTGTACGTATAGCCCAGCTCAAACTAATTCCTGGTTTTTAACGGGAGATTTTAACTAAATTACTAATAATTCAGAAAAATTGGGAGGTCCTCCTCGCGCTTTCTCCTTATTTTTACCGTTCCTCTCCATGATTCATGATTGTAACATAAGGGAGATTCCAGCTATTGGAAATACTTTCTCCTGGGCAGGTAAACATGATAATGTGTGGGTCCAGTGTAGATTGGATCGTAGTTCTAGTAATGATGAATGGTTTAAATTATTCTCACGAGTGAATTTAACGTATATGGATTGGTTTGGTTCAGATCATAAGCCTCTATTTACAAGATTCATACTGGAGAATGTGCTATTCCGAGGCTGGTTTGTCTTTGATAAAAGATGGATTCAGCAACCGAATCTCCTTTCAACAATCAAGAACAGCTGGGAAGGGTCAAGTTCTACACAATCTCCACCACCTTTATTTGAAAAAATGTCACAATATTGGTGAGCAATTTCAGGGTGGAAGTATCAAAACTCCGTCCACTCAGGTAATGCAATATTATCAACTAGGAACGCATTGGGAAACAAAACTTTAAACCATCACCAGAATACCACAAGATTGCCAAACTTAAATGGGATTTACGCCAATTTTACCGGGACAAGGAACGGTAGTAGAAACAAAAATCACATGAAAGATGGTTGAAAGAGGGTGAAATGAATACAAATTTCTTTCACAACTATGTACGATTCCGGAGGTTAAAAAACCAGATTTCAATTCTATTAGACAATTTGGGACGACATAATTTTACTAAAGGGTCTAAAGTGAATATTTTTCATCACTATTTTTATCCTCAAACCCTTAGACAATAGAGCAGTATTTAGATGGTTTGCAACCACGGGTTTCTTATTCTATGAATGCAATACTTATGGCCCCAGTCACGTCAGACGAAATTAGAAATTGTGATGTTTAGTATTCATAATGAAAGTGCTCCTAGTCCAGATGGGATGGCAAGCCTTTTCCTTAAAACTTATTGGCATATCGTTGGTGAAGATATCTGTAATGAGATCAAACTAGCTTTCAATAGGAGGGCTTTTCCTAAAGAATGGAATTTCACCCATATATCCTTATACCAAAATCATCTAACGCCCAATCCATGTCAGAATTTTTCCCAATAAGTTTGTACTCCGTAATTTATAAAACTTTATCGCACATCAATGTCTCAAAACTTCAGAAACTGCTTCCAATGATCATTTCGGAAACGCAAGGTGTATTTGTCTCGGGTAAGCTTGTATCAGATAATATACTTATCGCCCACAAGATGTATCACAAGTTAACCTCTAATCCCCTAGTTCAATCAGAGTTACTGATCATAAAAACAGATACGTAAAAAGCTTATGACAGGATTGAGTGGGAGTTCCTTCAACGAATACTCCTCAAGTTAGGTTTTGATCGTCAATGGGTAGAATTTATTATGTTCTCTGTCAAATTGGTGTCTTACTCTGTGATGTTAAATGGTGTACCTCATGGACATATCATTCCACACCGTGGTTTACGGCAGAGAGATCCCGTTTCACCATTCCTCTTTAAATTTTGTACAAAGGCTGTTACTTACATTATGAATCAAATGGTTCATAACAAGCTTATTTCACCTATTCACCTGCATAAAGAAGAACCAGGTATTCAGAATTTACTATTTGCTGATGACAATTTATTTATCTGCAAAACAACATCTTCTGAATATCAATCACTAGCCACAACCCTACAACTTTATACCAATGCTTATGGTCAGCAAATAAATTTCAACAAATAAAGCATGTCTTTTGGTAATAAAGTATCTGACTCCTGTAAAGAGGAAATTAAGGCATACTTCAACATTGTTTCAGATGAAGGCCCCAGAACATACTTAGGTTTTCCCCATTGTTTTCATGGAACCAAGAAGCACATCTTTGACTTCATTTCTAAATCGTTGGCTAAACATTCGTCCTTTGGTTTTCCAAATATCTCTCACTAGGTGGGAAAGAAATTTTGCTCAATGCTGTCGCTATGTCCCTCCCACTTTATGCAATGTCCTCCTTTCGTATTCCTAAATTGAAATGCAAAAAAATCACCAGCGCAATGTCAGCTTTTTGGAGGAATTCTTGCGACAAAAAAAAGAAAATCCCATGGGTCGCTTGGTCTACTCTCTGTAAACGCAAAAAGGAAGGAGGCCTGGGTTTTCGGGATCTGGAATTTATCAATCAAGCATTACTCGCCTAGCAGGCTGGAAACTAGTGACGCAACCTCAAACCCTTTTGAGTCGTATATACCAATCACCATATTATCGCACTGGTGATGTTTTGAAAGGGTCTCTCGGTTCACTACCATCTTATGCATGGAGAAGTATTATATTTGGGTGCCAATTAGTTTTAAAAATATTGATATGAAACATAGGTGATGGATTGCCCACATATGTATGGGTAGGTAAATAGATTTTTGATAACCATCCACGCCCTCCGATTCGCAAGGAGCTTCTTTATGATGTCAATTTAAATGTCTTGGACCTTATACAAGACAATCACTGGAATGTAGCCAAATTGCACTCCTTAGTTCACCCACACGATGTGAATCGCATTTTAGATCTACATCCATCATTCCAGGAAGCGGATTCTTGGCCCTGGGCTTACACTGATCCGGTTTTTATACTATTAAAAGTTGTTATTGGTTGGGTTCCAAGCTAACCAATTCATCACCACTTCCTAATCCGATTTTAATACTGCGTTGAAGAAACAAATTTGGAATCTTTGTACTACTCCTAAACTTAAATTGTTACTTTGGCGGATACTATTAGGGGCTTTAGCGGTTAGATCCTCCATTCGGTTGCGTCGCATTATAAATAATTATACATGTGTTATATGCAAATCTCAGCTTGAAACCATTAACCATATGTTATTCTCATGTGATACTGCGAGGCAAATTTTGGCTTTAGATCAAATCCCTCAACCACCTGGCGATATCAACTCGTTAACATTGGAGGATAATCTCTACTTCCTTCTTCATCTCATCCATGACCACCATATCCCAACGCTGATTCGCCACTCTCTGCCGTGGGTTTTGTGGGCTATTGGAAATCTTGCAATAAATTGGCTTTTGGGGAAAAAATAGATGCTCTACACCACATCGTTTTGGAGGCTCATACAGAAGCCACGACATGGTTATCATTACAAGAACCCAGTTAATATCATCGTCCAAGTACAACACCAACATGTACAGTTTCATCTTGGGTGCCTCCGCCTCCCAATTTCCTAAAATTGTAGTTTAGTATTGTATGGCAGAATTCACAACTTTAGTATGGATGTGCTTGGATAGTACGTAATCATCAAGGCGAGACTTAATTACATGCACACCATAGTTTTCCACCTGCCACATCTCTGATGGAAGCCTCCCTACGTTATCTTATACATGTTCTCCAGGATTTGGCAAATCTTTGCTTATCCTCTCTTAAGGTAGCTATAGATAATCACAAGGCTTTTCAGGCTCTATCTCATCCAAATCATTGGCCAGCTTTTTGAGGTTTGTTGTCTGAAATATCTTGGCTCACAAATATTCTGAAACCTATCTCTTTTCATGAATGTCATGCTAAGACAAACACGGTGGCCACAACCATTACCCGTAGAATCAGAATTGCCGTTCTGATTACCTAGCTCGAGGGCACCCGGGATTGTTAAGTTCTTTATTTTCACGAGACTCATCTTAAAAAAAAGGAAAAAAAGAAAAAAAAAGAGAAGGAAAAGGGTACGAAAATAGTTAGGATACCCAAAGTATTGCGTTTTGAGTTTAGAACAACGCTACTGGGTTTTAGCTTTTGGATAGTGACAGATTTGGCTTCATCATAGCCCATTAGGAGTTGGCTACAAAATTGGAGGGTTCTCGAAGGAAATTTGCTTTCTCCACTCTTGTTTCTTATTTGGCTTCCCTAAGAAGATGATATGCACAATACGGCTGTCAAAATTTAATCCCATCATATCCACATGGCATGACGTGTAATGATGAGGCACTTCCCACATCCTACTCATCAACGAATGTTTCTCCTCATTGCAGTATAAATCAAAACAAGTCTTAACATATTTATCCTCCTCTGCTTTCACACGCATAATAATTAATCATGGATAATGAAATATGGCATGAACTGTCTCAATTCGAGCTTGGACGTGATGATCCTGAGCTTATCATTCCTCGTGAAGCTTTTGGTGAAGCCTTGGCAAGGAATCGCTTAAGCCTCATAGGTCAGCCTTTAAACCCTAGGGAGCAAGACTTCCAACAAATCATCACAATGCTCCCTAGAGCATGGGGACTTCTCTGACGTGTACAAGGACGCATTGTCAATGGCACCTTTGTTCAGTTTTTATTTCGATCGGAGATTGACTTACTATCGGTGCTCCGTCGTCAACCTATAGTCTTCAATGGATGGTTCATGACGTTTCGAGGTTGGCATCATAACTTGTCGCCAAACTTTCTCTCCACCATTGACATCTGGGTTGTACTTCGTGGAATTCCTCTCCCTTATATATTGAATCGAACAATCCGAGTCATAGCTCATATGTTAGGCAATGTGTTAATAACAGATTATCAGCCACCAACTCCCTTTCAACAGGCACTCGTCAGAGCTCGCATCAGGATTCGAATTGACAGTTGTATTCGTTTTTTTGATATGCCTGTTTTCAAGATGAAGAAGCGACGTTGATTCAATTTGCATAGGAGAATTTACGCATGCTCTGTCTTAATTGTCAAAGTATGTTACACAACACAAACGCTTGTCCATACCCACCAAACGCACCATGGGATCCACCTGTTCAAAACAGTCGCCCACATCCATCTCCACAGGCTACTCACTTGCAACCTCAACCCCATCCCCATCCACCCATGCCCACACTCAGAGTTCACAATCCAATGATATCACAAGAGCCTATTCATGCAACTCCGGTACAACATGTTTCACCAAGTCCATCGGAGAATGAGAACTCACAACTATCTTCCTCTTCGCACTCATACTCATACTTCCCATCAATCCATTCTATGGATATAGATGCCGGCACTTCTTCTTTTCCTGCTGAAGTTGGAGAAAGCTCAAGAAGAAGACCTTTTATGGAAAATGGAGACTTGAAGAGACCACCCTAAAAGTGTGGTAGAAGAAACTAGGCTGCTACTGCTGCAACAATTTTTTGACGATGGTGAATGTAACATAATGACCATTAGTATCTCTAAGTCTTATCGTTTAAATGGGTTAGGAATGGTTTATGGATTAAAGTTTTATTGTATAATAGTAAAGCGTAGATACTCTTTTTGACTAGTATAACTGGGTTTGTAGCCCTTATAACATATCAATAAATCATATTTGACGGCAAAAAAAATAATTAAATAATACTACTAAAATAATTGTTTTGTCAAATTTTATATTAAGAAGTCAATAATTATCTAAAACTAAACAAAATAAGGAATAAGGAAGTGTTTTGACAAAAGTAGTTGTTTAGATGGTTATTTTGTTTGCTTGGAAACAAATCTTTAACAAAATAGTTTGTTTTGATTTTAATAAAATAAAGATAGGTTCGATAATTTTATTTGGTTCAATAATTAGTTCCTTTCTTCTGAAACAAATTTGTATCTAAATACTTCTTATGTTCCAAAATATATGATTTTTAAGTTTTTCAGAAAAATTAAAAATTCATTTAATATTTAACTTTTCAAACTAAAATATAGTTTTAGTCTTTATAAAATTATTCAGCCAATTAGAATCAATATATAGAATACAAATGATCAAAATAAATTAAAAAAATTGAGCGGATAAGGTTATATTTAATACCGTAATAACAAATTGGAAGACTCTCTCATTTAAAGAATCGAGACGAATCTATCTTCACCATCGTCTGGTGCCGGTGACACCAAAATTTTCGGATCTCGATGGCGTCGAACACCTTTCTCCTTTCGCTTCTCTTCTATGTTTTCTCCTGTATTTCCACTACTCTTCTCCTCTCCTCCGACGGTTGAAGTTGCCGTAAAGACAATGATCGAGGCTCTGTCTTTGGAGGACAAAGACAACTTCGATGTTTTTACCACCAACCATCGCCGTTGGAGCTGAGTCTGTCGTTGTCTTTTCTGCTTTCTTCCGTGTCTTTTCTCTTCCGTCCTCAAATCCTCTTTATCTCTCATGCTCAAGTTTTCCAGTTGATTCTTCATCGGCGAGATTCAGGCTTTCGGCTCAACTGTAAGTCATCTCCTCTTCCATACTACAGTGCATGAGTTTCTTTTGTTTGGTAGGAAATATCTCATACGAGCAAAGGCTCACATCCATCTCGAGGAACCTGTAGTAGTCCTTCCTTTCTCAGGCATGGCTCCAATACCAGTTACGGTGCCACCAAGCCTAAATTCCAAAGCTGCAACTTGTTTCATAGGGTTTCCTCCAGTCTAGGTGTTGGACTTGGTGTTGGACCCTTTTGTGCCTCAAATTTAATCAGATCGTGTCATTCCCTCCACCGTGGTTGCTTGAACTTGCTCCATTGGCGGCAGAGGGCGTGTAACTCATCTCAGATGCACTTTCAACCAAATCGGCGACGACACTCCTCAACCTCTACGGTGGCGCTCTCTTCAGGTCTAAGATTTCTGTCCTTCGACTCAACAGACATCCAACTAAACTTGGGTGTGCTATTGGGCCGGTTTGGTGGGCCTTATTCTTACTAAATGGATTCTCTATTTTTTGACTTTAATGATCTTTTGGAATCGGGCCCTAGAGGAAAAAGCCAATTCTTTGGGTCTTAAAAACTCTAAGACTAGAAAATCCAAAACATTAAGCCCAATTCTAAGATTAGATCATCTAACGCTTTCCTCCTGTGTGGAGATTATGATCATACAAATCTTTTCTGATTTAGAGAATTTTTTTTCAAAGTTTGATGCAATTTCTGCTATCGGTCAGCTATTTGGCGTGTTCAAGTGCTTTCTATGGCGATAGAACTAGGATTGTTTCAACAAGAACGCAAGTCCGACCTTTATCCAAGATTTCTAGTGTGTATGAGTATCTTCTCCTAGAATATGCCTATGTTTCAATTATGAACTTTTGGCTTTTGCCTTGTATGTTTATCTTTTATGCTCATGAAACCATGATTATTTAATCAAAATAAATTAGTTGGTTGACAAAATAATAATAATAATAATAATAAATATTTTTTTTGGAGATTGAAAACATCAAATAGTTTGGAACATTTTTTTCCCTAAAACATCATATATTTTGGAACGGATTGAGTAGTTTGTTTTGATTTTGATAAAATAAAAATTATTTTGGTTTCAATAAATTTAAATGAAAATTGCAAAAATGCCCTTCAAAGGAGGACATTTTCATCACTGCTCTCATTTTTTGGATATTTTCAAAAATGCCCCTCATTATGAAAATGACCAAAATACCCTTAAATTATTATTTTTAATATTTTTACAAACTTTTTTCCCGCCAAAAAAAAATTCCTCAAAAGAAAAAAATTTCCTTCCAAATTTTTTCCGATTTACGAAAAATTTTCCTGCCAAAAAAGTTTATAAGGGAGTTTATAAAATTTTTTTATAAGAGAGTTTATAAAATTTATAAGGTTTTATGAGAGACATTATAAAATCTTTTTCTTTTACCCCTATCCCGATGAGCCGAAACTAAAGCTCTTATTCTCCAATAACAAAAATTTTGTAAGGGGACTAGAGCAAGCTACCACGAGACAAAAGATCTTTTTTCAAAAGAGAGACCTTGTTTTCATCCATAGGATTCCAAGTACCCGGATCAATCGAAAGCTCGATTCTCTCTTAACTACTCATTTTCCCACTTTGGTTGGACTTATATTGAATCGAGAAATAGGTTTGATTGTCCCTATGATGAGACTCCGGTAGTTAAATGATAACGGTACCTCAAGGCCCTGGACTGGGAAGAGATGCAGCATTACGAGCTATTCGTAGAAGCGGTATACTTTTAAGTTTTGTACGAGATGTAACCCCTATGCCACATAATGGTTGTAGACCCTCTAAAAAAAGATGGAATCAAACACTAAGCCAGGCCAAGCCTCATAAAACCTCAACCTATATCGAACACTAATTCCTATCTATTGATAGGAAGATCTTTAGAGAGTGAATAACTATTCTTTTCTCACATCTTGATTTCCGCCTTCTTTGGGAAGATAAGAGACTTTGCTGCTCCCCCACCTTCAACTAAGGTAGTCGCTTAGCTAACTAAAACAGCATCCTCTAATGAGCACACCACTGTATATTTTACAGAGAAGCCATATTATAAGGCTTTATGGTAGAGCTTATATAATTTATAAGGCTTTATAAGATAACTTATAAAATTTATAAGGTGTTTACAAAAAATTATAAGGTGCTTATAAAAATTTATAAGGTATTTACAAAAATTTATAAGAGAGTTTATAAAAATTTATAAGGTTTTATAAGAGATCTTATAAAATCTATAAGGCTTTATAATAGAGCTTAAATAATTTATAAGGTTTTATAAGAAAGCTTAAAAAATTTATAAGATGTTTATAAAAAATTTATAAGATGTTTATCAAAATTTATAAAGTTTGATAAGTGACCTTATAAAATTTATAAAGGGTTTATAAAAAATTTATAAGGTGTTTATAAAAATTTATAAGGTGTTTATTAAAATTTTGTAAAGATTTATAAGCGCACTGATCAAAAAAATTTGGCGGAAAATTTTTTTTTTCTCGTAATTTTTTTTGTTTTGAAATTCCATTTAAAAAAGTTTTGGCGGGACAAAAAAATTTTTGGCGGGACATTTTCTTTTTTTGGCGGAAAAAGTTTATAAGAATTCTGTTGAGAATATTTTTGTCATTTTTGTATTAATGATGTGCATTTTTGAAAAGATAAATGTTAAGGGGCATTTTTGAAAGGGGTACACTAAAAATGGCATTTCTCAAAATTCCTCTAATTTTAATAGGTCCGATGGTTTTAGTGGTTTTAATTAGTTTAATAATTTTAATTGGTTGTTTGTATTGGAAGGAATATTTAACCAATTTGTTTATTATTAAGATATTCTTAATCCTAATATCCATATATAATAAAATCGTAGCGTTAAAATTTTCACTTTTTTTTTATACAGAAATAAAAACAATTTTTAATTCTTTAATTTATTTTGATTTGTCGATTTTTTTTAAGTACTTAATTTGTCCTTTGTTTTGATAACACCTATTTTAACAAAGAGAAATTTTGAGAAATGCCATTTTTGGTGTACCCCTTTTCAAAAATGCCCCTTGTCATTTATCTTTTCAAAAATGCCCACATTAATACAAAAATGACAAAAAAATACCCTCAAAAGAATCGTTATCAATTTTTCGGGCCAAAAAAAAAATTTCCGGCCAAAAAAAGATATTTCCCGCCAAATTTTTTTAATGGAATTTCAAAAAAAAATTACGGGAAAAAAATATTTCCGCCAAGAAAAATAATTTTCCCGCCAAGTTTTTTTATAAGTATGCTTATAAATCTTTACAAAATTTTTATAAACACCTTATAAATTTTTATAGACGTCTTATAAATTTTATAAGCTCTCTTATAAAGCCTTGTAAATTTGCATAAACACCTTATAAATTTTTTAACAACACCTTATAAATTTTATAAGGTCTCTTATAAAACCTTATAAATTATATAAGCTCTATTACAAAAACCTTATAAATTTTATAAGATCTCTTATAAAGCCTTATAAATTTTAATTAGCTCTCTTATAAATTTTTGAAAATACCTTATAATTTTTTTTATAAATAGCTTATAAATTTTATAAACTATCTGATAAAGTCTTATAAATTATATAAGCTCTATCATAAAGCCTTACAAATTTTATAAGGTTTCTTATAAAATCTTATGAATTTTATTAGCTCTCTTATAAAGCCTTATAAATTTTATAAGGTCTCTTATAAATTTTTTTTAAACTCCTTATAAATTTTTTTGGCGGAAGATTTTTTTTTGCAGGAAAAAAATTTGTAAAAATATAAAATAATAATAATATAAGGGTATTTTGGTCATTTTTCCATAAGGATGGGCATTTTTGAGAATGTCCAAAAAATGAGCGCAGTGATGAAAATATCCTCATTTGAGGGGCACTTTTGCAATTCTCCGTTTAACAAATTAGTTTGTTTTAATTTCAAATAATTTTATGATAAGAGGTTTGATTGTTGATTAAAATATACTCAGTTAAATTCAAAATATACGTCTGATTGTTTTAATTGTTGATATATTCAACTACTTAATTTGTCCTACGTTTTGATAAGGCAATTTTTTTACAATTAGTTTGTTTTAATTCAATTAATTTTATTGTAATAGGTTCTAATATTTTATTTAAGCATATTTATTGTAATAGACTCTTTTATTTTTTATGAAAACAAGTCTATATATTCATTATTTTAAGTATAAAATTATAATCTATTAATACAAAAAAATATTATTAATCTATTAAAATACATAGACATTAAAGTATTATAATTTTACATGTTATAATATATATCTTATATCTACGAGGGATTTTCAAAAATACCCCTTTTGACATGTACCCTTTTCAAAACCTACCATTTCTTTTAAAAATTAGGAGAAAAAAATAATCATCAGGGGGTATGTTTTAAAAAAGGGCATTTCGAAAGAGGCATTTTTAGTAATTCCTCTATATCTAATATAGTTTTAAATAATAAAAATATGTAAAATAGATCAAGACTACAAACATAATTTTTATCTATTAAGATAAGTATTTTAAACTATAAAAATAATAGTTAAAATACAATCTACATATTGAATCAAATATATAAAATATGTCCACATAATTAACACACGCACATATATATATATATATATAATATTTTAACTATAAGTGACCACATATATATAAAATATGTCCATATATATGTAATATTTTGAATAAACTTATTTATTTATGTTATTAAGTTGGTAATCGACTAATTAATACACAGTTACAATTGCAACTAATTCTGAATCTTCCAAATATTTAATTTTGAAATTTGGAATTTTTATTATTGAGCATCTAATAATCGATTAAAAGCTTTATTGTCCATACAAAAATATTAAATTATAATTTTTAACCTTCCTAATATTTAGTTTTGAAGATTTTTGAATATTATGCTTATTGAAAAAATAAATATGCTACACAAGTAGACAAATAGCAAGCCAATCATAATAATTCATCTTTTTGAGATGAATTCATTTACATTTTAAATTATAAAACAGTTTTTTGTATTTCATTTAATAAAAAATGAATTATAGTATACATAAAATAGTAAATAATAATTTATATACAAACTCTTTATATTTATATTGTTATATAATATTATAATATGTATTTAAAAAAGATTTAAATTTATATTTTCAATTGGTTATATTATATAGATTTAATTGATAATATATAATAACGATAAAAACTACTCCATGTAACTTCATTTTTAATATACACAAAATTACATAAAAATTTCAATGTTACAAACATTAAATTTGAAAAGTATTAGGATAGTTTTTTCAAAAATATTTTAAGAATTAATATATTACAATAATTTTTAAATACAACTTTAAATGCCTAAATGAACACATAACTTATATTTACCTAAATGAACATAGATCTACAAACATAAATGAATACAGGTTTAAACCCTAAAAATAATAGGATTAAAAACTTAAATAAATACGAGTCTAAAAACTTACATGAATGTGGGTGAAAAAACCTAAATAATACGAATCAAAAAAATAAATATGTGAAAATTATAATGAATCAGAGATCAATAAATTTTTTTGTGTGTACAACATCGGTCATCATTATAAGTTAATTTTTAATATTTCAAATATGTATAAAATTAGTAAATTTTTATATATATACAAATCAAATCATGAAGTAAACAAAAAGAAATCAAATATCATATATAAATATTATAAATAAATAAAAATAGCTACAAATGCATAATAAGTTTTTACAAAAATATAACCTGTGCATTGCACTAGACATCATCTAGTAAAATAAATATTACCATATAACTATGATTAAAGAAAAAGACACCGAAAAGACATGACTTTTTAGTAGGACAATAGGGTTATCGGTCTAATTGCACCCCTTATGGTTATGTAACTATGAATAAACCTATACTTTGTGTCAGTTGTTAATTGCACCCGATTTTGATCTCAAAGTCCTAATTCAATGTAGGGTAGGAATGGTTTTGTGGTGGTTCACGGTACAATCGTAAAATCTAACAGGCAGATCGTTCTATACCCTAACTGTATAACCTGATTTCATTATCTTTTGACCTGATTAATTATATCTTTGCCGTGATATATCTTTGACGGAGAATCCGCGGTTTCACGTGAAGAAACCTAAATTGTAGAGGGAAAATTTTCTGGCGATCGAGAATGAGTAATAATACTAGCACAACGTCTGATTCTTCAAGTGCTCCAACAGGCAGAAGGGTTGAAGGTGCTCCTCGTTGATGTTGGTGCGGTGAAATAATTGAGCTCAAGCTTTAAAAATCTCACAACAATCCGAATCGAAAATTCTTCAGGTGTGCGTTTGCTGCAGCAAAGAGAGCAAATCATTCTTCATGTCCTCTTGATTTTGTTTATGTAATTTTTGTTGTAGGTGATAATTAAATGATTTTGATTGTAGCTTCTTGATGACAAACATGTTTTTTGTTGGGTGGATAAAACAATAGTGAGTGAAATTCATATCTTGAATTCTAAAATCGAGAGCCTTCATCATGAGTTAATTACTGAACAATTTGAAATTGAGAAAATACAAAGAGAGTTTGAATTGAACATTTTAGACAGAACTGAAAGAGTTTTAATGGATGGGAAAGCTTGGTTTAAGAAGATGGTTGGTATCTTGGTTGTAGGATTTCTAATTGGTTGTATTAGCTTCAAGATTATAGCTTGAAAGAAACTTCAATGTATGTGGATTGCGGTTATAGTTATGGTAGTCTCTTTTGATGTTCAAGAATGGGTTGTACTCTCTTCTTGTAATCTCATTTCATGCATTTCTTTTGATGTTCAGGAAAAAATGGTACAATGTAATGCTTTTGATGTTATTGATATGTAATTACAAACCAAAAGGATTGTTTATCTTTAATCTCAAATTACAGATGAATAGTGACAATGATTATAGAGACATGTTTAACAAATACTCATTGATATTAAATTGCAAACCAAAAGAGAAGTTTACATTGTGTCAATTAACCGAGAAGATGAGATAGAGATATCCAATTGCCCAACCCAAAAACTTACAAGCAAATGGATCTCTTGCCTCATATTAACCGCAAAAGATAAGTTAGAGCATCAAAAGATTAGTTCCTAAAATACCAAAAGAGAAGATCCCAAACCGAATCTTCAATCCGCATCATTTATTGAGACTTGAGTGGTCTCCACTTGAGATGATTTACCTTGGCTTGGCTGTGCCACAAGAATCTGCCGTGATGGCTTCAAAAACATCAAACACATATATTAGTAACTGCATAAGTCAATTATATTGGAAGACAATGGAAATGAAAACATACCTTGTGTAACCTTGAATTGTGATTAGCTTTACCACAATCATTGCAGTGTATTTTTTCTTCTAGGTTGAAGACTCATTGACTCCTTTCAACGACCCGGCATCAACATTCAATTGGCCCATTGACATTGGCTTCATCTGTTGATAGCCAAAACGCAATTCCTCTCAATGATACAAGACCCTCTTAATATGTCATCCTCCATGTGGCAGTTCTAAACCAATGAGCCACATATTCCTGATGCTCTAGTTTTTTGTAAATGATCACAACATATGCATGCTCACACGATACCACAGACATCAAACTTCATGCACGAGCATGTTCTTGCATCCAAAATTCACCCTATAAGAACAGCCTCCTCTGACCACCTCGTACATGTCATTTGTGCTTTGAAGTACATGACAAGTAGTAGTAATGTTTAGTTCTTTCTTCATAAACTCCTTCACATATGGTGTACAAACACCACCGTGATTGATAGCAGTCTCGTATCTCTTAGAAATACGTACCATAGCCAGCCCTCGGATCATCTCTAGCATAGGCAAAAATGCTTTCCCTATAGCTTTTGCAATAGAGGCATTGAATGACTCCACTTAGTTGTTCTCCACGTCCTCCCAATAATTACCAATTCTATAGAATGCCCTGCACCAAATCGTTGGTTAAAGCTTAAATCCTCATCATACACACGAAAGTCATAGTTCAGAATGTTGTCGAGGTTTCTTGCATATTCAGCCTCATTGTAGCTCCAAGCTAGTGTCCATACAAGAGGTTTCATGAAAGGCTTTTTACCAAAAGTCTTCTTGAGGTTAGCATATATGTTCTTAACACACATACGATGCTCAACCATTGAAACCTCTAGCTGTACAGCCCTTATCAACCCTATTTCACAAATTAAACAAGTATTAGTCATTACATAACAATACATAAAAAATAGAACAATTCAATACCGTACACAATATTTAAAAACAGCAAAAGAAAACAACAAGACAAAGACTCGCTTAAAGTGGTCAAAGAGACAAAAACATAGGTTGAAATTTAAAAACAATTATAACCGACAAACCATGTGACCACCTACCTTTAAAAAAACAAAACAACAAAACCATGTGACCAACTTCCTTAAAAATATAATTTTAAAGTATCTTTTGTCGATGCGATATCATAACATATCCATCTCCATGTTCCAGCTCAAAATCATCTCTCAGTTTTCTAATGAACCATCTCTAGTTCTCAGTGCTCTCCACTTGAACACAACCGCTAGCAATTGGATAAATATGATTGTTCACATCTCTTCCTAAAGCAACTAGCATCTGACCCTTCATTCTCCCTCTCAAATGGCAAGCATCTAAACCTATCAACCATCTACATGTATATTTCCAAGACCTTAGTTGCTCGAAGCAAACGTAGAATATGCTAAACACATCTCCACCTTCTGATTTGTCACCGTCTCTATCTCTATTGTCGAATTTGGATTAGCATGAAGGATTTCAACTTCATATTCACGGAGACGAGCAAACTTCTCATCATTCTCCTTCTCTATCTATCTCAATGCCTTTTTTGCAGCTTGGCATTGATGTTTTGATACCCATACTTTCCGCTCTGCTTTTATCACCTCTTCCATCTTCCTAGGTATATAATACTCAGGTTCATCTCTGATTCTATCTAAGAACAATCTAGCAACAACCTTCAAATCGGTGAGCAGTAGTGAACCTTCTTAACATTCTAATCTTCCACTCATCCTTTATACCTACCCTAGAGCAATATATTCTCCAACTACAACCCTTACTACCAACACACTTATATGCACATTTGGTTTTATCATACCTGTATTGTCAAAGGTTGTAGCCAGTTGAAATCTTGTACTTAGTCACATCATCCTTGAAGCCCACGACATTGAAGAATATCATATCTTCTGAGAGCAACTCGTCACTAGAGGAATAGTTAGATCTCTTTTTTGACTGTTTGAGCCTCCGATGACAGTTTTTGGTCAAGTTCTTCATCATCGTCAGATTTGTCTTCCTCTTCTTCGTCGAGGAATTCTTCTTAAATAAATGGTACCAAATGCAGTGCTTCCGTATCACCATCCATCTCCATTTTCACTATCGATTAAGCTTTCTTTGTAACTCTCTCGACTCTCGATTTTCTGGTGTTCGTGATTTCTAGGGTTCAAAAGG
This sequence comes from Lepidium aucheri, assembly GCA_900406435.1. Lineage (NCBI taxonomy): Eukaryota > Viridiplantae > Streptophyta > Magnoliopsida > Brassicales > Brassicaceae > Lepidium > Lepidium aucheri. The sequence continues at coordinate 68,132 of OVBA01000148.1, read as the reverse complement.
GGATCACGAATGTAAACTATATCTTAAATGGAAGTGGGTCATAAACATGTTTAATCGAGTCAAAATTTTGGTTTACACCATCTAATTTTCTGGTAATCCGTACTAATACATCAATTCTGGTCAACAGTGAACTGTATCAAATGGATTTTTCTAATCACACTGATGCAATAAACTTTTGGTGCAATCATTCAGTTACGACAAATGTAGAGTCAAATTACAACTTTGAGATCGTAATCGCGTACAATTAACAAGTGACACAAAGTATAGGTTCATTCATAGTTATGAAAATTTGGAAGTAGAGTTAGACCAAAAACCCTAGGATAATATTATAAAAAGAACATTAATGACATGAGCTCGCATAACAGTGAAGTCCAACCTTACCTAGCATATAAATAACTAGCTAAGTAAGCCCTAGTTACACGTGTACTCACTTCGATAAGTAATCCCTAATTACACGTGTACTCACTTCAATAGAGAAGCTGTGGCGAGAAGTATCAAATTATTGTCTTTGTTAGATTTAAGCTAGTCATATTATATCGTTAATTTAATTACTAGAATAGGCTTAAATTTTCAAATTTACTAAACTAGTCTTTTATGGTCGAATGATACCCTTTGGCCTTTATTTAGATTTATCACAAAAAATATATTACAAAATTGCTATTAATGAGTAATTTCACGTCAAGAGAGAACAAACCTACGAGATTTTCTGAAACATTGTAGGTTTAGTCGTCAACTTTTGTAGGTTTTATTTTCTTCTTTGTCAACTTACTTATTCTCTATGATGTATGTTTATATTTCGTTCCATGCCGATTAAATATTTCTTCGTTGCAGGTTTACGTCTCAAGAAATGTAGGAATTCATGTTTTACTTTTTTGACTTAATTTTCCTGTTATGTAGGTTTCTTTTGCGTGCTTTGTCGATTTAATTTTTCTTTGTTGAAGGTTTTCAAGGTTGTTGTTGTAGATTTATTTTACATTTCTCTTTCGAAATTCTGAATACATTCACTTTGTAGGTTTGTGTTCGTCTTTGCTGTCGATTTAGTTCTCCTTCTATGTAGGTTTGTTTTTCATTAGTTGTAGGTTTTAATTGGAAAAATATCCTTTTGTTTTGTAGTTTATCTCAAAGGCACTATAGGTTTATTGTTTCTTCTTTCTCGGCTTAGTTCTGAAGTTTTGTAGGTTTTTGTTATATGTGTTATAGATCTAAAGAATCTTTGTTGTAGATTTTAAAAGCCACCGTTGTAGATTAACTTTCCATTTGTCATCTTGTTGTAGATTATATGTGTTATGTAGGTTTCTTTTGCGTGCTTTGTCGATTTAATTTTTCTTTGTTGAAGGTTTTCAAGGTTGTTGTTGTAGATTTATTTTATATTTTTCTTTCGGAATTCTGAATACATTCACTTTGTAGGTTTGTGCTCGTCTTTGCTGTCGATTTAGTTCTCCTTCTATGTAGGTTTGTTTTTCATTAGTTGTAGGTTTTAATTGGCAAAATATCCTTCTGTTTTGTAGTTTATCTCAAAGGCACTATAGGTTTATTGTTTCTTCTTTCTCGGCTTAGTTCTCAAGTTTTTTAGATTTTTGTTATATGTGTTATAGATCTAAAGAATCTTTGTTGTAGATTTTAAAAGCCACCGTTGTAGGTTAACTTTCCATTTGTCATCTTGAGTTCTTAATACATTTTGTAGGTTTGTTTTTGAATTCATTGTCGACTTAGTTATCCTGTTTTGTAGGTTTGTACTTATTCGTTTTTTTGTAAGTTTATTGTTGTAAGATATCTTTCTCTTATGTAGGTTTACTTTTAGGTATTGTAGATTTTACGACTTCTTTATTATGAGCTTACTTATCCTGTAATGTAGGTTTATTTTTCATCTTTCGACATGCAATGGAAAAACATTTCTTTTGTAGGTACTCTTCTAACTGCCATTATGCAAGATGAAAATTCAAGTTCAATGTCAACAGTTCTTAGATCTGGAGTTGAGAAACTGCTAAAGATAACCTTAATATATATTTAATTTTGTAGGTTTAATTCTCATGTTTTGTAGGTTTAATTTGTCTATTTTGTAGATTTATGTATGCTCAAGGGTTTATCCTTAGATTGTTTTTCATTGTAGGTAATTTGCCTGTTTTGTAGATTTGTATTTCATATCCATAGATTTATATCAAATTCTATTTAATAGAGAAACCAACTATTTTAGCTACAAATCTCTTCAATTCATATATTATGTAATGTAGTTCAAGCATTGAGTTTAGATATGGAAAACTATAAATGTCACAAAGTGCAGAAAGAACTCAACTTAATTTTTTTACCAAATGGTTTTGACTAAAAAAGGCAATGAAAAGTCACATGTTGTTGAATCACAATGAACCTACAAAAAGGATACCCGTAAGAAAAGGATCTCCAATAGATGGCTTACATAGTGAGCTTTTTACTACCCATGTATACAAAAAATAATTCATGGTAGACAAACCTACAAGCCTTGAGGAGAGGAGAGGAGAGGAGAGGAGATTTGCAAGAATCTATATTACTGTTAACTTGGCTAAATCCCTTAAGGGAACGATAGTGGTTAACGACGAATAATATCTAATTTCTTACGAAGGATCATGCTCTTGTTGTAGTTTATATGGTCATCTCCTTCATTCTTTTCCTCATGCTCCTAAAGTTAATGAGACCTCTTATGAGATTGTCATGATGCATTCTCTCTCAACTCCATCTAGTTCAGCTTAAAATCTTGTAGATAATCATTCAGCGGACGGGTTTATTTGTGTGTGAAAAATCAGAAACAAAACCCGTGAATACCTCTGGTAAGTCGGCTAATGGGTCATGGAGTATTGTAGCTAAAGGCAATGCGTTGAAAGACATCTCTTTGTCAGATAACAACAACGTTTTGCTTTCTAATAGCTTCGGAAGATTGAAAAGGGATGATGGTCGTGAGAATGATCAGATGAATATAATGATGTCTAAGAGGATTAAAGAGAATGTGAATGCAAATTCTGCACTGGTATTTAAAGATAGAAATAGTGCGAAGACTCAAGTGATTCAGGAAAAGATTGGGAGAAAAAAAGAGAATGTGGAGGTGAATTTTTTGACAATGGATAAGGTACAAGGCTCAATTAAATCAATATTTCGTTGAGAAAGAGTAAATGTTGTGTTTTGGATAACTCTGGAAGAGGAGATAATGATGGCGAGAAGTAGATTGCAGCTCAAAGTATTGTTTTTAAGAGTGATGTTCAGGATTCTCAAGGTGTCGTACAAGTAACGAAACCTCTAGAGGTCTTGTCTTTGGGCCTGCAAAGGGAGAGGTAAATTTTTCAAGTTCATGGACATGTATACACGTAGAAAATGAGTATGTGGGCTGACATGGTGGTATTTTTACAGCCGGCAACACCATATCTCCTTTCTTCATACCGACGATGTTGTTTAAGACACTTCTATGGCGGTGGAAAGTACAAACCAAATTATACCGATTGTTGATGTGGAGAACTCAGTTTCCCAACTTATCTGTGTCCTGATAGTTCTAATTCATTTGATTATTTTTATGATGTTAAACTTCATATATATTCTTGAATTTCCGGGAGAAAGGGGTAATAAACCCAAACTTTTTGAGATCTCTAAGATATATTTTGAAGAAGAGAGACGTTGACATACTAGCTTTGTTTGAAATCCATGTAGGAGGAGATAAAACACGAAGTATATGGCCAAAATTGGGTTTCAATCGAGTAGACATGATAGGTCAAAGTGGTCGCCTTTGGTTACTTTGGAAATCAAGTGTGGGTGTTGTCATTATTGTATTATCTTTTTCGCAGTTTATCCACACCATTGCTGTGTATTCCGCACATTCGGCAAGTAGATGAAGTGGTATTTGGGATGAGTTGAAACTTGACCATCTAAGGCATCTCATATCTGCTATTTATTGGAGGAGACAATAATAGGATTGTTAGAATAGATTAGTGTCAGGTGGGAATGAATCACTTTTTTTTGGATTTCATGATATTTGCTGATTGGATTAATGACCTCTCGCTCATTGATATGGGATTTAGGATCCTCTTAAATTGGAAAAGAGGCTGTAACTTGCTGACTCATGTTGCAAAAGAGGCAACTTGGCTATGAATTGATGGGTTTAAAGTTTACTCGCTGACTCGGATCTGGTCCGTAGACATCATGGAACAAGGAATTAAATACTCCTATTGCTTTACATTGGTTGCATGGTGATCTTAAGCAGTGGAACTGTGAGGTATTTGGAGATATTAATAGACACAAAGATAAGTTTATTGATACTATTCTAATATCCAAATTAGTCTGAAAAGTCATCCTTCAGATGCTCTATTTGAAGAAGAAGATATCCTTCTTAAAGAGCTTGACCTGTTTCTAGCTCAAGAAGAGGTCTTTGGTACTAAAATAAAGAGAAGTGGATTTCATTAAGGGATAAGAATATTAAATTTTTCACACGTCTACAGTGATTAGAAGAAGGTATAACCGCATAGAGATATTGAAAGAGGGGGATGATTCTTGGAGTTCTAATCTGCAAGAGTTCGAGAATCTGATTGTGACCTACTTTATTCAGCTCTTCTCTCTCGAAGATGTTCAACATGCTACATCTCCTCTACCTTGCTCCGATTTTCAAGTTTTATCTCGCGAGGATTGTAAACGGATCAATAAGCCTTTCCATGCTAATGAGATCGAGGCTGCAGTAAAAAGAAAATGGATAAATACAAAAATGCATGGTCCAAATGGTTTCAAACCTATTTTTTACCAGTCATGTTGGGACATTGTGGGAGCCTCAGTTACAGAATTTGTCTTGAAATTCTTTAAGACGGGTCATTTACCAGAGAACTAATGTTGTTGATTTTAATTGGCAAGGTGCTGAAACCAAAAGCAATTAAGCATTTTCGACCCATTAGTTTGTATAATGTTATATTTTAAAACAATCACAAAAACTATGGTGGGAGACTTAAATCGATTGTGCTCAAGATTATTAGACTAGCACAAAAAGAGCTTCAGCTTAGAAGATTAAGAGTGGATAATGTTGTACTAGTCCAAGAAGTGGTCTAATCTATGAGAAATAAATCTGGAATGGATAAGTTGTATGCTTCTTAAGTTGGATTTAGAAAAACCGTGTGATAAAATATGATGGGATTTTCCTGAAGATATTTTACGTGCAGCTCACTTCTCCTCATGGTGGACTAATTTGATCATGAAATATGTGGTACGACCATCTATGCAGATTGTTTAGAATAGTAAATGTACTGAAGCCTTTAATCCTAAGTGTGGGCTTCAGCAAGGTGATCTGATTTCTCCATATCTTTTTGTGATGTGTATGGAAAGGTTGTGACATCTTATTGAACAAACAATGAATAAAAACGATGGAAACTTATTTATCTTTCTCGTGGTGGCCCTATATTGTCATATGTCTTATTTGCACATAACTTGATACTACTTCGGAAGCATCCACGGACCAGATCCGAGTGATTCATCTTGGAAAAGTTATGTTCTTCTGGTCAAAAAGACAGCATATAGAAATCATAAATATTCCTATATGAGAATGTAAGTTGTGAGTTGGCTAATCAAATTAATGATTTGAGTGGAATAAAAGTGACTAAGGATTTGGGGAGATATCTGGAAATGCCGATCCTTCAGAAAATAAAGACACATTCATTGATATACTTGTAAAGAATGCACGTTTGGCATACTGGAAATGTCGTACTTCTAAATTTGCTGGACGATTAACCCTCACGAAGGCTGTTCTATCTTCTATTATCATTTACTCAGTGAATACTGTTTATTTTCTAGCCTCAACATTAGAAAAGATTGATAAAGTATCAAGGTCTTTCTTGTAGGGTAGCAGCTCGGGACAAAGAAAACAACACTTGGTATCGTGGAGTAAAATATACCAATTGAAGTGTGATAGAGGTTTGAGTATTCGAAGAGCTAAGGAAATAAATAAGGTGTCAATCTACAAACTCAGTTTGCGGGTCATTAATAATGATCAGAGCCTGTGGATTCAAGTTCTGCGTGGGAAGTACCGTATTCACATACCAAATGATCTATCCTGGATGGTGCCAAAATGTAATGCTTCTTCTACTTTGAGGGGTATTTGCGTGGGTCTTAAGGTTGTTATTTTACCTAATCTACTTTGGGTAATCAGGGATGGTAAAACTATTAAGTTATGGTCGGATAAGTGGATGTTAAATTCGGTTATTGCTGACTTAGTTTTGATTAAGTTACCAGAGAAAAAGTTAGCTAAAAGAGCTTGCGAGTTTTGGCAAAGGTGACCTGGTTGGAATCTTCACCAATTCTTGGATGTTACTCCTGAACGTATTCGTTTGCAACTAAATTCGATGGTGCTAAATAATATATTTAGTCGGCTGATTTTTTGACTTGGGATGGCATCCAAGATGGTGCGTTTTCAATCATCCCTATGTATCACTTTCTGATAGAAAATCCTTCACCTAGACTGAACGTATGTTGCTTCTATGATCAATTATGGAGAGTAGCTGTTCTTGAGAGAATTAGATATTTTATATGGCTTATTTCTCAACAAACTATTATGACTAATGAATTATGTTCCCGACATCACCTTAGTGCTTCAAATATCTCTATTTGTAACAGTGGTACTGAATTGTGTATGCACGTTTTTGGAAATGTTTTGACCATTGCAGGAATTTGGGCCTTCTTAGTCTTGAGCGCTAAGAAGAAGTCTTCTTCAATAAATTGATATTCAAATGGTTGTATACAAATATGGGATCTAAGGATATATTTGTAGTTTTTCAATAGCCTTCTCTTTTTGCGATTATAGTATGATGGAGTTTGAAATGGAGATGCGAAGATATCTCTGGCTTTGCAATCTGTTTTCATGGTCGTACAAAATTTGTTATTGGTCTTGGTAAGGAAGTACATTGGTCTTTCTCCTTATCTTTGAGTCATCATGTTTCACCTACTCGCATGAAAAGACTTATATCATGGGCACTGCCCCGTAGTGGTTGGGTCAAGCTTAATACTGATGAAGTTTCTATAGCTAACTCGGGATTCACAACAGCTAGAGGTGTTGTTCATGATTGTAATGGTGTTTAGCTTTAGAGCTTCACTTTAATCATTGGGATATGTTCAGCTCTACTGGCGAAATTTTGGAGTGTGTACTATAAACTTATATAGCTTGAGAGCAGGGAGTGCGCCGAGTTGAACTTGAGGCTAATTCGGCTATTGTGGTTGGTTTTCTACAAGCTGGGGTGTCAAATCCTCATCCTTTGTCATTTCTAATATCTTTGTGCTATGACTTTATCTCAAAGGATAATTTAAGGTTGTTTATGTGTATTGGGAAGGCAATCGTCTTCCTATATATCTGCATCTGGTCAGCATGGTTTGAACATTGGCATGCTCTCTAGAAAATGCTTCTGCATTGAAAACCATCCTGAATCCCTAGTTCAACTTATGATTTTTTATCTCTTTTTTTTTGGCATCGGTTGTATCTCTTTCCGGTTTTAGACTACATTTTTGCGGATCTCTTTGGATAACCATGGTTTTGTTGTTGTATTTTGAGACTTCTTGCTATTTCATGATATTGAATAATTCTTTCTTTTTCTTCTATTTTGTATGTCTTTCGTGGCTTTGTTTTATATGTTTCCTCCTCTCGTTCATTTTTTGGAAATGATTTCTCATGAATTTGGATCTGGTGTTTCACGGAATATCTGCTTTGTTGTGATAACTTGCGAGCGATGCTCGGTAATGATTTTGAGTGTTAATTCAGGGATAGCCATGTGCAATTTTTGATTTGTGAATGTTGCTTGACAAGACATAATTGCAATGATAGCTTGCGAGCAAGGCTCGGCAAGATAGGTTTTAAGTGCGATTTGCAAAATTAAACTTTGTTTGTCATGAGTGCATACGAGTTTTCTTTAATTGATATAATGAGAACCAAAACTTCATATTTATGTTATTGGATAATTCTTTCTTTTCTTTTTATTTTGCATTTTGACAAACTTTTTGGTTTTTTTCTTTTTATATTGTTTTGGAGATGGTCACCAACGAGTTCGGTTCGATGTTTTATGGATTCTTTGTTTTTTTGGTGACAGCATGCAAGCTACGGTCTGCAAGATCTACAAATGCTGATTAGGCGATGGCCATACACAAATCTCGATTCTTCAAGGGCCGCTCGAGAATCAAGATTGTAATGACAGCTTGCAAGAAAGGCTCGACAAGAATTTTGAAAACTAGTTTGGCGATGACCATGCGCAAATTCCGATTCATCAAGGGCCCTTCGAGAATCAAGATTGCAATGACAGCTTGCGAGCTAGGCTCGACAAGATTAAGTTTGGCGCTTAAGAATTAGGATTTGTTTGTGACTTTGACAAGTTTTTCTTCGATGGATTATAGTGATATATTCCCTTCCTTTTTTAGCTTAAATTGGTGGAGGCCCTGGCTATATGCGTTCTTTAAGGTTATCCTTAAGTTTATGAGTGTCGTGACAGCATGCACCCAACGCTTGGCAAGATCTTCTATGTGAGAAGGAAATCGGAGATGGTCGCAGCATATTTCAGTTTTGAGAGATCTTCCCTCAAAACTGAAATTTCCATGACAACTTGCAAACAACGCTTGGAAAGATTTTATATTTTTTAAACAAAATTTTTGAGATGGCNTTTTTTTTTTGGGGGGGGGGGGGGAAGCGGTCTTCCCTTATAACTGAAATTGTCGTGACAGCTTGCAAGCAACGCTTGACAAATTATTATTTTTAGACAGAAATTCAGAGATGACCCTAGCATGTTTCAATTTGAGGGATATTTCCATAAAACTGAAATTGTTGTGATAGCTTGCAAGCAACGTTTGGCAAGATCTTTGCTTTGTGCGGGAAATTGGAGATAGCCCTAGCTAAATTTGTTTTGAAGGGGTCTTTCCTTAAAACAGAATTTGTTGAGACAGTTTGCAAGCAATGCTTATAAAGAAAGTTAGCGAGCTTGAACTCGGCCTATGACTGTATAGATGCGAGCTTGGACTCAGCTTATCCTGCTAATCTTTTTTTTGTGCAAGGCTGAACTCGGCTTATGACCGTATAAGTGCGAGATTAATCTCGGCTTATCCTGTTAGTTTTTCTCTTTTATTTTATGCGAGAAGGAGGTTGGTTTATGGCTCTATATATGCGAGTCTGACCAGAATCCGTATTTGCCTATTCTTCACAATTAAACGCATTTTCTTATCGCAGAATTGTAGGTGGCACAACAAATTTCTTGCGCGGCTTGATCATCTTGCAGACAGGCTAGGCAAGATCATCTAGCGTTCAGGCACAGAGAGAGCATCTGGTGGACGAATGCACTGAGAGCATCTTGCAGATAGGCACATCAATTTCACGTCATGGATAGGTGCACCGACTTCACCTTGCGGACGGGTTTGCCAACTTCACCTTGTGGCGGGCGCATCAACTTCACCGTGCGGATGAGCACACTGACTTCACCTCGTGGATGGAAACAACAACTTGACCTTGCGGATGGGCGCGTTGAATACACCTTGCAGGCGTGTGCACCGACTTAACCTTGCGGATGGGTGCACCGGCTTGACCTCTTGGACATGCGCGTTGAGATCACCTCACGGACAAGTGCACCAAGATCACCTCGCAGACAGGTGCACTAAGATCACCTTGCAGACGGGCGCGTTGACTTCACCTTGTAGACAAGCTCACCGACTTCACCTCGCGAACAGGTGCGCTGACTTAACCTCGCGGACAGACACGCCAACTTCACCTTGCGGATAGGCACACCAAAATCTCCTCACAGACTGATTCGTCAACTTCCCCTCATGGATGGGCATTATCTTCAATTTTCGGATGGGTGCTATCTTCACTTTGCAGACGGGTGCACCGATTTCACCTCACAGACAGGCGCGCCGAAATCATTTCGAGAAGGAGCGCACCAAGATCACCTCGCAAATAGGCTCGCCGTGATCACCTCGCGGACGGATGCACTAAGATCACCTTATAGAAAAGCATGCCAAGATCACCTTGATGACGGGCACACCGATTTGACCTCGCGAATGGGCACGCCAACTTCACCTCATGGACAGGCGTGCTGACTTCAACTCGTGGACAGGCCTGCCGATATCACCTTGTAGATGGGTGCGTTGAGATCACTTCATGCACGAGCACACCTAGATCATCTCGCGGATGGGCAACATGTCTCCAACTTCGTGAATGTCGATCCCCTGCTTTTGCTCTGATGGTGAATGCTCATTACTTTGATTTGCAGGTGTTGTCCTGCGTCATTCCATCTTGATTCTGATTTCTGTCCGTCGGTTCGATCTGATTTTCTCTATCTCCATCTCAAACTTATTCAAGCGTGTAGAATAATTCTTCAAATGAATATTATAAAAATATTCATTTGAATAAAGAAATAAAGTAAACCATTGGAGCAAACCTGTCCTTCATTTTTAAACAAAAAAATGAAGGTAATTGTTCTAACCAGAGTTAACACAATAAGGGGTTGTATATATCGTGGGTCAAAAGTCTTTGTTTATTGAATATGTTCGTAAGACGATTACAACATAGATTATTAGGAAAAGTTCTTCTAATCGTCTAGGGTGGAAGTCCGCGTTGTTAGGCCTCCTTCTCTTCAGAAGTCCGCGTTGTTAGGTCTTCTTCTCTTCAAAAGTCTGCGTTGTTAGGTCTCCTTTTTTTGGAAATCATGTCGTTGAGTCTCCTTCTCTTTTGTAGCTCCGGGTCTCTTGTCTCTCAAAAGGTGGTTTGCCTTCTAAACGATCATCTATTTATAAATTTTTTTTTCCTTCCTTCCCGATAAGATTTGGATCTTATCACTGATTTCTAAGAGATCTTCCAGAGATTCCTAAAATATTCCCTAGGACTTTAGGGTTTTATCTTTTTCGACCAAAAATTGGATTTCTCTTCTTAGTGAGTTGAGCTTAATTATTGTGGTGTACAGTAGGGAAAAGCTCACCTCCAAGATTTCCCCCCAAATTCAATGACTAAAAACTCGGAGTCTTTGAAATTCAAAATTCTTATAATGTCCTCTTCAATAACTCATATCGACTTTAATTTTTATTTTTCTTGATTTAACCTCATTCTCATTCCTTCTTTTAAATTTGATGGTTCCTCACAATTGTCTTTAGTTATTAGGCCACCTTTTTTTCACATCTCACAAGATTCGGCTCTACCTTCTCCTTGGCGACTCTATAGTTCGGCGGTGAGAGTGTGCTCCAGGCATTTGACGGGTACGGCTTGTTTCTTATCTTGTTCGGGTTTGAAGGTTCATGGACTGATCATGTGGGCATTTTGCTTTGTTCAGGTTTGACATTTGACGGGTTTGGTTAGCTTTTTCTTTTTGTTCAAGTTCAGAAGTTCTTGTACAAGTTTGTGGAAATCTTTCTTTGTTCGGCTTCAGCGGTGATTCTAAAATTTGGCAAATCTCTTCTTTGGCCTTTGACCAGTTCGGTAATCCCTTCTCTCTTGGCAAGTTTCTCCTTCTATCTTCGATTTTGGCAGAGGCATGACCGGTTCAGCTTTGTTAGCGCTAATGGATTTGGTGGACATTCTCCTTGCGAGTTTAGTGATACTACAGGTTTAGCGAGGATTTTAGTGGGTTCCTCTGTGTCTTCGATGGGTTACTACGTGTTTTCAGGGGTTACTGATGTGCTCGAGTTTTAACCCTAATAACCTATTGCAAGTTCGCAGCAAATTAGTGTAGTACTCAGGGATCGAATCCACGAGAACCAAGAATTACACTATCGATTACTCAATTCTAATTCAAGCTAAATCAAAAAAATTTAAAGAGTGATTGCAATAATAACTTAAGAAATTAACGATATGAAATTCAATATTAAAAACATCATTCATTGGGAATTCATCAGGAAATAGGAGATTAATCAAGAAACTATTCAGAGCATACATTCTACTAATTTCCGACTCAGACATAAGTTTATAGCAAACCTACTATCGTGTGTCGAATACTATATCTAACAACCTAGAATCCTAAAATGTCGTTTGGTACTAGAGATGTAAACATGCATTATCGAATTGGTCTGATAGGTACACAACTAGCCTTAACATCAACTTTCACTGGTTAAGGAGTAATTGCTCATATAAGCTAGTTCAGACACCTAACAAGCTTTTGGAGAGTTAAACAACCTAATATCATAAACTAGGTGATCATACTAATCTAAGCATTAAACACAATCTTAGATGGTGAAAATACAAGATCGAACCCTATATGTTCCTAATTAATGATTCCTAAATTCTTAGAAATCCCTAAACCTAGCAAGATGACATGATCATAGTAGAAATAACAATAGATGTAAAGGAAAACATGATTAGATTGCAAAAGTAATAAATGGTTCAGAAATCTTCTCAAGGTTGAGGATGAAATCTTCTCCCAAGCTTACAAAGTCTCTCTACCGTAAAAGTGTTGCAAAGATATCTTGAAAATTCTAAAAAACTAATGATATATATGTCTAAAACGCGTTGGTACCAAATATGGAAAACTAGGTTTTTCTTCGTAGACTCAAGGATTGATCGATCCGAATGAAGATCTTAACGGTAACTTATCAATCTCCAAATAGGGCGCAAATCACTCAGAGGGCTAGTTTGGTCGATCCTGGGATGCAAGGTCGATCCTCAGGTCGGGTGCATATCCTGACGGTGCGAAGACCAATCGATCAAGCAGGCAGGTCGATCTTCAACTCATGTGCAGCTTCTGATGTAGTAAGGTATCGATCAATCCAGATGCAGATTGATCGATCCTCATGTCTTGTAATAACGCTAGATATCTTGCAGATCGAAAATTATAGTTCTTATACTCAGTTTTTAAACTCAAAAAACTCAAGAAAAGTATAAAAATCATATAAAAGAAAAAAATAGTGTTAGTCACAGTAAGTGTCCTCCTCCAGACTTACTTCACACAGTCCGGGTGTGAGAATAAGCCTAAAGGATGCACACCTTACACACAAAAATAAGATTAAAAAGTAGAAAAAAATCGAAAAAGAAAAGAAAAAGGTAAGGAAATCTGTCAAACTTTGATGTGTTCTAGGCTTTGACTCTCTCAATCTCTTGGAGCTCTGTGATGGTGAGGTAGGCGATGGTCTAAAGTCTGCTTGTCCTCCTACTCGCCTGATGCGGCAGTAAGCCCGTGTCCAGCAACATTGGGCATCGCATTAGTAGCTCTTCTACTTGTCTCAGCTCTGCACCCTGAAGGTTTGCCTAGGCAAGAAGGCACTGGTATCTTGATCTTCCTCAGTGCGTCCCAAATGCGTCTCCTCATCAAGTGTTTCTTCACTTCTATATCATATACCCAATGATTGTACTCTCTATCAGTAAAATCATCATAGAAAGGAGGGAGATCGTACTATATAGTATACTTTCAAATGATATGCTTCATTGTAGTCTTGCAATAGCGTGTGTGGAGTATGGCTACTGAGGAGCTTGAGGCGGCGAGTCTGTCTGATCCTTGTACTGGCGAGAGGAAGTTCAACAAGTAGGACAAAGAGGCTCAATCTCAGAAAGCTCTGAATCTCGAGCATAGTACTTCCACTTTATCTTTGACGTCAGATATGTGTAGTTGGTCATAAAGATATCATCCATATAATGAATCCTCTCGACCTTCTTGGTGTTGCTAAGATCCAACCTGTGAAATATGAAATTAGGAGTCAGGAGACTACTAATTGTCTCCTTCAGCAGTGTACCAGGCGATCCTCTGAATCATCATTCCGTGATAAGTTCAGAAAAAACATATCCCCAGTTGATGTCGAGGCTTGTTTGTGTAGGTGGAGTTGCTTTGCTATAAAGGTCAGGTACTACAGGAAAGATGGCGTGATGTAGCAGCTCCAGCTTAATCTTTATCACAGATCCAGATTCCTCCTTATCCGATATAGTAGATCTGATGATCTTCGCCACCATCTGAATGGATGGATGCCTAATGTGCGTGAGCTTTGATCCATGACCCTGATAACCACCATCGGCTATGTGGTCCCATAATGCTAAGTTAGACTGGCTTTGTATAGATGATAAACGGCCCTCTGCAAGTCCACGAAACCCATATAGCTCACAGATGTCACAAATTGCCATCGAGTACAATGCACCACTGGAGAGGAAGGTGAATTCAATTGCATGCACTAGACCATGCGGATCGGCAGTCTCATTAAGCTCACAGGACACCTAGGTTGTCGAACTAGCTATGGATAAAGTGGGTAGCTACGATGTGCAAAAGTCCCCAAACAAAGTCTGCCCAACGTACTATTCACATCATCAAAAATCCCAAGTCGCTCGAGCATATTGGTGCAGATGAACATAGTTGGAACTATCTTGTTCCTCAACAGCTGATCATATAACACACTATGGTGATGTCGCCAACCTGTCTCTCTCGTCCTCTCGAGGATCCGTCTTCATGAGAGATGGATATATTCAATGCCTGTCATGACTCATAAACGATGTACCATCTAGACGAGGCCATGGCTCACTTGACCTCGATTTGACTAGAACCGGAGTCGATCTAGTATGAGAGAACTGTCCCAGCCTCATGCAACTATACTATAGATCTCATAATCTTCTTGGAAGGTCTTTTTTCTCCTTCACGAACCATTATCTGAAAATAAATAGAAAAAACAAATGCATGAGTTCGATGATCAAGGTATGAAAAATCAAAATTTTTGATTATAGTTTGAAATTTTTGTGAAATCAATCAATTGAATCAATCACTAACATAGATAAACATCTAACAATGCATTTAGCAATTCAACCTTATCTCAAATTCAAATCAAAATTTCCAAAATCTTCCCTAAATTTTCCTCCAACCTAACCTTGGAATCTACACAAAATTTTCCAATAATTTGTGCAATCTAAACTCGAAATCATCACGCAACATCAACAGTAAATAGATTGTGCATAAATAATCAAGAGTAAATCAAAATTCATCAAAACCCAAGAATCTTTCAATTTCATGAAAATGAAAGTGGAGATAGAAGATCATACTTTTGCAGATCGAGATAAAAACTAGGATAATAAGAACTAGAAAAGAAATTTTGATTGGGTTAGGCTCAGGAATCGCTCAAAACCGATGAGAATCGAGAAAGTTAAAAGAGATTGAAGTTTAGCAAATTTTTCTCTCAAAATCGCCCAAGCAAGAGGGTTTCTTCTTAATTCAAAAATTTTGATCAGAAAACTTAAGTTTCCTTTGTTAGGCGGTTCAATTTGATTTCGGTGTTTGAAAATAGAAGATTTACCTTTCCTGTGAATCAATCGATCTCAGTACTAGATCGATCGATTTGATTTTCCCCATAGTAATCATGTCTAGCGGATTGATTGATCGCCTATGCATAGGTTGTTCTACAGGTTGGGCATAATATTCTCTTGTAGCTTGATCGACTCATTGTGTATCTCATGGTCGATCGTCAGATCAGGAATAGTGCTAGTATCTCAGTGGATTGCCCCATCGCAATGTTGAGGTCGATCATCACATCATGGGCTTAATTGTATTTCCCTGTGGATTGACCCAGCTTAGCGTTTAGCTTGATCATCACGTTGTGCGCACGATCTCTTTACCTGTGGATCGATAGATCCCAGTGTGGATTCGGTCGATCTCTCAGTAGTTCAAACCAAATTTCTCATCTAAAACAAACAAAACAAAAACCAAGTAAAACTCAAAATTGAAAACTCCAGGAAAGAAAAAGTACCAACAAAAGGATTGTCTCCCACTCAGTGCTCGTTTTAAGTCATTAGTTTGACTCAAGTGCTTTCTAAGTTGCAAGTGGACTCTTTGAAGGTGTTGTTCCTCCCTTAGTTAAGCAATCATCCAAGGTGAATTGCTTCAGGTGTGGATCCTTGCTATGAAATTTAGCTTCTGTAGTGTCCAGCAACGCTACATTCCATCGGGTTGCACTTCAATGACTGTGAAAGTTCTCGGACTTCCTATTCCAAGCTTATCTGCAAAAACTTTAAGACAAAAGTTGTGCAGTATAAATCGAGAATATAAATGAAGCTTATGGTCAATGATACGTTTGTGTGGAGGATCTAAGTCTAGAGTATCATGATAATCTGTTGAATCCTCTGCAAGCTCGTGATAAACACTCTTCTCTTTGTCTGACTCACAACCAAACAACTCATCAAACATAGACGAAGTCCAATCCACTACTTTAGATTTTGAAACACTCTTAACTTATCTTTGAAGGTCAATCATTCCACAGAGACTGCCACTTGGTGTCAAAATTAGATATGAAATCCTTTTGTCAACATTCTCCAAGAATACACTCTTGTTGGGGAAGTCAATCTTGGCCCCAATAGTGTTCAGGAAAGATCTTCCCAAGAGTATGGGAACTGCACCACCTCGTGCCATCTCAACCACAGTAAAATTGGTTGGAACTTTACAGTTTCCAATCAAAAGTGGATAATAAACTAACCTTCCATGTGAGCACATTGAAAAGGCATCTCAGAAAGAAATGGAGGTCCATAAGCTCGATTCCTATCTTTTTCACTGTTTCTAAAGAGATCACATTCACACTTGCTCCAGAATCGCAAAGTGCATCATCAATTATCAGCTTCCCAAGAGCACAAGGAATAGTAAACTCACCTTGAACTTCCAAGTTAGTGAGTTGTCTCGGGAAAAGGATTGAAGGCTTGTACTTCTCCGAATAACCATCCTCAGTAGATCTCCACTCCCCCTTGCTATCATCCAAATCGACCTTAACCACATGGCACGATTCCTTGGGGTTCTTCTCAACCTTCCCTGGAAGAGCTCCCTGAGGCCTTCTCATCGCCTCTACAATCTGAGCTACCTACGTGCCTAGCTTCTTCAAGTGTGAAGACATTGAATCAAACTTTACTGAATCAAACTTGTTGTTGAGCTCATTATATATGCCATCAACCTTAGCATTAAGCATTCTAGTAGTCTTCTACTGTTTTTGTGTAAGTTGTTGAACCAAATCCTTGATCCTATCACTGAAAGTGCTTGAGGATCTTGCTGGAGCTTTTTGCTACTAAGGTGCTATCTGCTGAAAGGGCTTGAATGGTTTCTGCCAATTCTAATTTCCTAAATTCTGCACATAAGGTCTTTGGTTGTTCCATCTTTGACCTTGGCTTGTGATAAAAGGGTTTTTGTGCCTTTTGATCAAATCATTGAGTATAGTGGGGTATGGATTATCGAACCAAATACTCAGAAATGCTTGTAAGCAACATAATTTAAAAGTTCAAAACAGAGAAATGACCTAAAAACAAAGCACACAATTGCAATAGGATAAAATAAAGTTAAAAGCATGGATCTAAAGGATAGGGAGGTTGATTGGCGATAAATTCGCCGATCCCAACTTGCCGAACTTCTTTTGAGCAATCCCTAGACCGGGATAAGGATAGATCAACTCATTCTCACGGTGAAGACCCCTAACCGGATTGGATGATCCAATACGGCGCTAGCCGCGATCATGCCAAATCGGAAGCATTAAGCCTAGCCCAACTCGTCTAACAGCCAACCCATATACTAGATCTCTCCTCGGCAGATCAAGCCATCACTTACACGGCACTTGGTCTCCACTCCCATCGGCACTAGCCTTAGGTCGCAGCGCAAATCAGATCTCTCTTCATCAAGGAGAGATCAACATTAAGCTTAGCCATGTGAGAGGAGATCAGAGTTCAGATCATGCCTAGAACGACGAGGGGATCAACGGATCCACCTTCAATCACCCTATCCTCGAGATCCAAACGGATCTAATCGTGCCTCATGAGTTGAGTGTGGAGGAGTAAGGGAGATCTAACTTGCATAAACATAAAGAACATAAAATTAAATAGCAAAAAGTAAAGATGAAGATCAACTTAATTCATTAACTTAATTGCATAAACATCAAAGAGTACCTTAAACAAGCATAAATGAGAACAACAATGAAAATAGAGAGAGTTTTTCAACTAAAAACCAGATAGAAATGATAAGAGTGATTAGAGGGTATTTATAGGGTCATTTGCATAACCCTAATGGTCAAACCGACCTAAGTCGGTCAACCAGGAATCTTGCCCTCAAAGTCCTTGCGCGAGCTTGGGCACCGAGGAGTGGTTCTTGTCTTTGTCCTCGGGGGTTGACACTGAGTGGATGGTCCAATTGTAATAGATTTATCTTCCCTCGCGGCAGATATGTTGAGGCTGGTGATTGAGGCATCTTTTCCTGAGCGTTTCGAGCAGTCCTCGCCTTGCGATCCACAAGGTAGCGATCCGAGTTTGCACGATTTTTTCGCCTAGCAGCTGATCCAATTGTCCTTAGCTCTAGTTTAAGCTCCTTTTTGCTCCTTTTCCTAGATGAAACTCCAAACTCCAAATGCAAATGCAAAGAAAGCAAAACAAACCTAAAAAGACCTAAATAAACAGGAAATCTATCTAGACGGAAGCAAAGCTACCTAAAACAAGACTCTAAAACCATCAAAAATCACACACATGAGCTCCCCCAAACTTAGATCTTGCTTGGTCTCAAGAAAGTGCAATGAACTAAAGTGGAAAAGCAACACACAAAAATGGAAACATCTTGTCTAACGAACAACTTGCTTAAGCTAAACCGTAATCCACAAGTGGGCTCTATCATTTTAGAAACCGCAATATAATCATCCTCAAACATAGCATTCAACATGTTGATTCCTATCACCTAAGCTGGTCTCTAAAGGTACAAGTCTAATTCCTTATTTCTTTTTGGTGTGATCCTCAAAAGAGACTAGAGATCAACAAGTACATGTTTCGACTTCCCTAAGCTTAGTATAATCATTTTTCAACTTAAATGGTTTCCTCTCATTAAATTTTTGTTGCCGGATTATTCATTTCTTTTTCTTTTTCTTTTTTATATTGTGCCCTTTTGGCTTTTTCGAAGTTGGCTTACACAAACATGAAAGGTTACGGGTTTACGCTCCCTTCCAAGTTGCTCCACCAACCCGCATATGGAGTAAGTTAGCGGATATACACGGACGTGAAAGGCTACGGGTTTACGCATCATTCCAGCCGCTTCACCTTTACCACTTACTCGGTTTAAGTTCTTTGTGGGCAGCTTAATTTTCCACTTAACTTTTGAGAGGGTTTTACCAAGCATACACTTTTGGATCATACTATACATAAAAAAGGAAGATATTGATGCATCTCTAGGCTCTAAATTGGAAGTTTAGATCAGTTTTAGAAGGAATCAAACTAGACCTATTCAAAACACAACCCAAGCAAAGTTCACCAAGGCGATGATCCTCCCAAAAACTTTCCAAAACGGCTATCTACCAATCAAGAGCATTCACAATGGTTACTTGGCTTAACTTATCAAGATTTTCCCATTATCAAGATCATTCCCACTAAACAAGTTCGGATGCATGAGTTCTAAGTTAGTGCAACCTAAAACAAATTTAAGTGGATGCAACTACATGATCACTCTATTTTTTTACGTTTCATTTCAAAAAAAAATCAAATTTTTTGGTTTTTTCTATGCCTTAATTGCTATGAAATGCAACAACCAAATGCACAAAGAAAAATCTAACCGGATTTTTACAACCTGAATGAATGCATGTAAAAAAAAAATAAGATCACAAGAAACATTGTGAGAGCACTCTAGACCCCTCCCCCAAACTTAAATCACATAGTCCCTTGTGTATAGAAATCGGAGAGAGTTTTCTAGACAAACAAAACGAAAAATAACTAAAAGTAAATATGTATGTACAAAGGGTTAGAGTTTGGTACCTAAAAGTCGAACAAGTGAGCACTTGAGGCGTTCATGTCCTCAAGGGTGTAGCTGTGAGGGTTTGGGTACCCTCTTGGAACTATTATTTCATGGTGCGACGTGTTGCTGCCAGTCCGAGTACTCCTTGTGGTCATGGTCGGCGAGGGATGCATGAGAGGGACCTTCCTGAGGCGTCTGTTATTGTTCTGTCCGGTGCTTCAGGCTATTCTTTCCAGTTTGCTTGTATACCCGCGTCATGTCCATTGACTGGCGTCGCGGTTGCTCATCTTGCGCTCAGTCTGAGCTAGGACCTGCTGAAATTGAGTGCCTCCTCGCTGGTGGTGGCGAGTCATGTGTGCGAGGTTGGGGTTTTATTCTTCTGAGCGATAATTCTAGTCCATCAATTGCTTTCCACATCCTCTTGCGCTCGCCCAGCCACTCCTCATTTTCCTTCGTGAGGCCTTTCACCTTCCTGAGCAGGCACTTCCCCAACTTTTGGAGCTTCCCAATCCGCTTGTAGGCTTCTTTGCTTGTTGTCCCTTGGTTCTTCTTAGTGAACTCTTCGAAAAAGTAGGATTCAGGATAAACTTCTTCCTTATTTATCTCCTCTTCTGTCTGCCGAGGTTGCTGTCCTCGCTGGATTTTTCCGAGTAGAGCTGTGAGGGGTGGGGCGAAAGTCACATTCTCTATACTGTTCAGTCTGGTGTATTCTGGGCAAGGGAGAAGTATTCTGACAGCTTTCTTCTCTAGATGATCGAATTTGTATACAGCTCGCCCGTCAACCTCGCCTTTAGCGATGAGTCCTGCTCCTTGGAGGTACCACATGTCAATAAATTGGGGTGGAGCCCAATTTTAATCCTTAGTGTTCAATCGTATTCCCTTTGCTTCTAGTATCCGAGCAACCACTCCACCAATGTAAATGTGCTTCGGCTTTCTGGACTTCCTTTCCGTTTGCATCACAGCTTGTGCACGGTATGTGGTGAGGTGTTTTGCCAACACAAACGACATCCCGGAGTTCCCTTTATCTCCATCAATATGCAATCCGCTTGGAGTAGTGCCAACAATCTCCTTCATCGACATAACCATCATGTGCATCTCCCCGAGGTTGACTGGCGAGGTGGAGGGTCTAGCGAAAATCACGTTGGCTATTGTTCTCCTTGCTTAGTTGATGGCTGGGTTGCGGATCCAACTTCTCTTGCTCTGCGAAGAGTCATACTCCCTAGATCCAAACAACATCTTCCATACCTTGTCGGTATCATTCTCTCCAACATCCGGATATGCCGCTTCTCCGGATTAAAACCCAAAAATTATTTCCAACTCCCTCAACTTCACCGCGTATAGTTTGTTGTACATGGTGAATGTTATGTATCCAGTTCTATCTTCTTAATCTTGGATGTCTCAGACTTTGCGTAGATAAGAAGGTCCACGGTGGCGAGGAATTGCAACATCTCCTCAATATAATAACTTGCCACACTATACATGCAAACATTAATACCAAGCGAGCTAAACATCCTATCCACATCCTCAGTGTTTCCCAATTTCCTCATTGTTCCAGAATGTGGGAAGTATGTACCTTTTATCCCCATCGCCTTCAAAGCCTCATACGCCTTGTCGGATTATTCAACCTTCTTTGTAGCCTTTCCCTTCTTTTCGGCTTCATGCTCCTCATAGGCCTTCCTCGCCTCTTTCTCTGAGTAATCACTCCTCTTCAAATCCTCAATGATTCGACGGTACCTCGTGTTCCTTTCCTTCTTCTCAGTCTACTTCTCTGTCTTCTCCTCGCTTTAGTACTAGACTTCCATTGGCGAGGGCTGAGCGTACTCACTGTCCTTGTCACTGTTCTCGCTACTTGAGGGCGAGGCTATCTATTTCCCCTTCCTCTTATCCTAAGCTGAGCTTTCTTCACCATGAACTAACCTCCATTCCATCGGCTCAGTCGCCGATCTTCTCTCCGATTCCCTTATCAGAATTTCAATTCTCGTCTGTACCCCTGGCTCCTTATCATCCGATTGGACGAGGAATCGGCGAGGCTTTTTTTCATGGCGGACCAGTGGTGAGTCTTCCAGTCCCGCCACCATCTCTTTTCTTCCAGCTCTTCGCACATTATTCATGAACTTGCTCCTGAATTCCTTCATCTTTCTTTTGTCGCAGGAAGACATGCTTGACAAGAGTTGGAGTCGGAAAAACTTAAACTTTAAGAAAGAGAGAGTGACTCGCCAGCGGTGAGAGAGTAACTCAGTGAAAAAGATTAACTCGGTGATAAAGAGTTTGTTTGCTTGAGGGTTTGAAAACGAATGATGAAGCCGATGAGGGATAGGTTCTTTTTTTATAGGCGAGTGTTGCGGGTGAGAAGGAGATGATCTCGGGATAAGTGCACCAACTTTACCTTGCAGATAAGTGCACCAACTTTACCTTGGGATGGACGTGCTGACTTCACCTCGTGGATAGGCGCGCCGACTTTACCTCGAAGAAAAGCGTGCCGACTTCACCTTGCGGATGGGCGCACCAACTTCACCTCGCGCATGAGCGTTCCGAATCTACCTTGCAGACACACATGCCAACTAAACCTCGTAGATGGGTTCATTGATTTCATCTCGCAAACGGACATGCAGAGATCACCTTGTTGACAAGCGTGCCAAAATCACCTCGCAGATGGGTGCGTAGACTTCACCTTATGAACAAGCTTGCTGACTTCACCTCATGGACAGGTGCACCAACTTCACCTTGCGGACGAGCATGCCAACTTCACCTGGCGAACATGCGTACTGAGATCTCCTCGCAGACAGGCGCGCCGACTTCACCTCATATACTAGAGCTGACTTCACTTCGCAGATGGGTGCGCCGACTTCACCTCGTGGATACGCGAGCTGACATCACCTCGTGGACGGACGCGTCGAGATCACCGTGTGGATGGACGCGTCGAGATCACCGTGTGGACGAACTTGCCAAGATCACCTTGCAGATTGATTCGCGGAGATCACCTCGCGGACAGGTGCGCTGACATTACCTCACGGACTGGCACGCCAAGATCACCTTGCAGACAAATTCACCGAGATCATCTTGCGCACGGCGCATCGACTTCACCTCACGACGTACCACTGACATCACCTCGCGGATGGGTGTGACAAAATCACTTCGTGTACGGACGCGCCAAGATCACTTCACACAACGGTGCACTAGGCTCATCTTGGGCAACACGTCTCCAACTCCTGATATGTCGGTCCCCTGCTTCGGGTCTAATGACAAATCTTTGTTTCTTTGATTTGAGGTGTTGTCCTGCATCGTTTTGTCTTGATTTTGATTTTTGTCTATATGTTCGATCTGATTTTCTCTGTTCTCCATCTTAAATTTTTTCAAGTTGAATAGTAGAGCAAAGTCTACCTCCAACATGACAGATGAGAAATTGAAAAAATATACATCCACTTTTTTTTGACATTTATAATTGTTTTTCCCTACCAATTGTAATTTTTTAATTTGTTTGTAATTTGATAAAATTTAGGAGGTTTTTTCTCTCACCTCTTGACAGAAAAAATATGGTTTGTCTAAATCCTCTTCATACAAAAGATCACAAAAAAGACTATTCTACTTTGGTATTGTTCTTTTGTCCATTCAGATGTTTCATCTGGATGATCTGTCTGGATGATGTTCTTTTTCCTCATCTGAATGATGTGTTTGGATGAAGTTATGTTTCTTTGTGCATTTGTATAAATCAGTTGGATGTAATTTGTAACAAAATGACTAAAAAGGACATGTTTTATGTTAAAAATGTAACTAAAGAGGAGAGAGAATAAAAAAGAAGAGAGATAGTAAATAAGAAGAGAGAGTAAAAAAGAGGAGAGAGAGTAAAGTGGGGAAAGAGAGTAAAATGAGGAGAGAGAATAAAATGAGGAGAGAGAGTAAAAAAAGATGAGAGAGAAAGTAGAAAAGGAGAGAGAATAAAAAAGAGGAGAGATAGTAAAAAAGAGGGGAAAGGGAGTAAAAAGGAGGAGAAAGAGAGTGTTAAAAAGAGGAGAAAGAGTAAAAAGAGGACAGATAGAATAAAATGAGGAGAGAGAAAGTAAAAATAGGAGAGAGAAAGTAAAAAGAGGAGAGAGAAAGTAAAATGGGGAGAGAGAAAGTAAAAAAGAGGAGAGAGAAATTAAAAAAGAGGAGAGAGAGTAAAATGATGAGAGAGAAAGTAAAAAGAGGAGAGAGAAAGTAGAAAAGAGGAGAGAGAAAGTAAAAAGAGAGAAGAAAAAAGAGGATAAAGAGTAAAAAGAGGAGAGAGAGTAAAAAAGAGGAGATAAAGAGTAAAAAAAGGAGAGAGTAAAAAGAGGATAGAGAAAATAAAAAAGAGGAGAGAGAAAGTAAAAAAGAGGAGAGAGAGTAAAAAAGAGGAGTGAAAGTAAAAGAGGAGAGAGAGTAAAAAAGAAGAGTGAAAGTAAAAAGAGGAGAGAGAGTAAAAAAGAGGAGAGAGAGGAAATAAAAATAAAAATAAGTAAAAATGAGGAGAAAAAAATGTATTTCACATAAATAATAAAATAAAAGAGATATAATTTTCAAATATAATGAAAAATATTTTAGTCTTTTTAAATTCTCCGCAAATTCATCTCAATCCATATGCATTTTTCAAGTTCATCAAAAATAATAAATGATTTTGATAAAATTATTCAGATTGCTCTCCGAATAAGACAATATGATTGAAAATCAGAATCTTTTAGTAGTTGTTTGAAATCTTCACGTTCAGTTTTTTTTAAGGGCAATGGTCCCACTAGTTCGAGGCAAAACGAGGTGTCGAACCTCCGACCTTGTGGTTAACAGCCACACGCTCTAACCAACTGAGTTATTCCAGCTTATTT
Organism: Lepidium aucheri; assembly: GCA_900406435.1. Taxonomy (NCBI): domain Eukaryota; kingdom Viridiplantae; phylum Streptophyta; class Magnoliopsida; order Brassicales; family Brassicaceae; genus Lepidium; species Lepidium aucheri. The sequence goes on along the minus strand of OVBA01000148.1, from coordinate 43,654 downwards.
GTTTGAAGTTGTGCATTGATTAATTTTATATTCAGATTTCAAAACCTCTGAGCAAATTGAATATGGCGGAATTTGTTCTCTCTCAACCAGATGATCCTTTCTGCTTCATAGAATGTTCAGAAAAATTCAAACTTCAATCCCACGAAGACTCTTCTCTTCGTCTTCTCCTGAAACTTCCTCCCTTTACACTTTTCTTAAACCTTCTCTCTTCTCCCACAAACCAATAACCCTTACACCTTCATTTTCGCCGCCTCAAACCCCCAAAACCCTAACCCAGGAGCAAAAGTTTTCCTTTGAATCTGCCCTCCACGATTCGTTAACTTCCCGCAACACTGATGACGCGTGGAAAGCCTTCCGATCTCTCACCGCCGCTTCTTCTCTACCCGAGAAGCGTCTCGTCAACTCCCTTATTACCCATTTGTCTAATACCGATGGAAGCGGTGAAATAACTTCACATAGACTCAAGCGAGCCTTTGCTTCCGCTGCTTACGTAATCGAGAAAGATCCGATTTTGCTGGAGTTTGAGACCGTTCGTACGCTTGTGGAGTCTATGAAACTTGCCAAAGCTTCAGGGCCTGCGTTGGCTTTAGTGAAGTGTATGTTCAAGAACAGGTACTTTGTTCCATTTGATCTCTGGGGGCATTTGATTATCGATATCTGCCGAGAAAATGGCAGCTTGGGTGCGTTTCTTAAGGTGTTTAAGGAAAGTTGTAGAATTGCAGTCGATGAGAAGCTGTATTTTATGAAACCGGATTTGGTAGCGAGTAATGCGGCCCTTGAAGCGTGTTGTCGTCAGTTGGAATCTCTGGCTGATGCTGAAAATGTGATTGAATCTATGGCTGTTTTGGGTGTGAAGCCTGACGAATCGAGCTTTGGTTTTCTTGCTTATTTGTATGCAAGAAATGGTCTTCGAGAGAAGATGAACGAGCTTGAGAATTTGATGAATAGTTTTGGGTTTTCAAGTAGAAAAATCCTCTATTCCAATATGATCAGTGGATATGTTAAGAATGGTGATTTAGATAGTGTTCACGATGTTATACTGCATAGTCTTAAAAGAGGTGTAGAACACTCGAGTTTCGGTGAGGAAACGTATTGTGAGTTGGTGAAAGGGTTTGTAGAGAGTAAAAGGGTTAAGTGTTTATCAAAGCTGATAATCGAAGCTCAGAAGTTGGAATCTCCCTCTATCAACGCTGACAGTTCAGTTGGGTTTGGAATCATAAATGCTTCTGTCAGTCTTGGATTATCGGATAAAGCACACAGTATTCTTGAGGAAATGATTGCTCAGGGAGGAGGATCTGTGGGGATTGGTGTTTATGTGCCAATCTTAAGAGCCTATTGCAAAGAATACAGAACGGCTGAAGCTACTCAGCTGGTGACAGAGATCAGCAGCTCTGGGCTTCAATTAAACGTTGAGATCTACAACTCTTTGATCGAAGCTTCGATGACTAACCATGATTTCATATCTGCGTTTACATTATTTAGGGATATGAGAGAAACAAGAGTGGCAGAGTTGAAAGGAAGCTACTTAACAATAATGACAGGTCTCCTTGAGAATCAGAGACCTGAGTTAATGGCAGCGTTTCTAGACGAAGTTGTTGAAGACCCCCATGTTGAAGTGAATTCCCATGATTGGAATTCGATTATTCATGCCTTCTGTAAATCTGGGCGTCTAGAAGATGCAAGGAGGACATTCAGAAGGATGGTTTTCCTACGGTATGAGCCAAACAACCAGACGTACTTATCTTTGATTAATGGATATGTGAGCGGCGAAAAATACTTCAACGTCCTGCTCTTGTGGAACGAGATTAAAGGTAAAATATCGTCAGTGGAGGCAGAAAAGAGGTCAAAACTAGACCATGCTCTTGTGGATGCGTTCTTGTACGCGTTGGTCAAAGGAGGATTCTTTGATGCAGCGATGCAAGTGGTAGATAAATCTCAAGAAATGAAGATATTTGTGGATAAATGGAGGTATAAACAAGCGTTCATGGAAACTCACAAGAAGCTCAGATTGCCAAAGCTGAGGAAGAGGAACTACAAGAAAATGGAATCTCTCGTTGCCTTCAAGAACTGGGCTGGTCTCAGCACATGAAAAACCTTCAGACAATCAATAGCCAAAGACATATTTACCATTGGTGTTATTGTCTCTAGCTGTGTTATGACACGTGGCAATGCTAATAAGGGGAAGCATCAGATTAATTTCTTTTTAGTCAAACAAGGATAGGAGAGTTTTTAGTTAAGAAGATGGCGCCAAAAGCAGCCAAGGTTGATTAATACGAGCTGATCCCTCGATTGTAGGAATGCCTTTCGTTTAAAGAAATCTGACTAAACCAATTAATTCTTTCATTTTGTTCAACCTCTTTTTGCCCTTTTTACTCAAAATTTTGACAAAGGATTGTCCGTTATTGTGTTTTGTTTTATTTTCTAGAAGATTAAACGGTTGTTGTATTATGGATTTTTTATTGTTGTAGTCCCAAGGATAGGGTATACAGTTTCATGTATCAGATGTTCAATGCATTTATTGAGGTCAAAGCCTGTTCTTAGAATCTTCTTCTCATTTGCTTTGACAGTTGGAAGAATTTTTTCAAGTTGTTATTTGAATTACAGAGAGAGAAGAGTCGAAAAGAGAGGATTTTTATTTGACGGAGGGGAGCCATTGCCGGTAAAATAGAAGATTCAAAAAGCTAGGGCTCATTGGAAATTTACATGGATATTCATAGGTATAAGTAAGTCCTCTGTTTTACTCTTATATAATTCTTCTTCATGCTTCTTCAAATCGAAGAAATTGCAGACTTCAATGACTTAATGATAGACCTTATTGTCTATGGTTGGTTCGTTTAATTACTGTTTGATGTAGCTTATGTTCTTGAAAACATTTCTTTCTCATGCAATTTGTGAAGCATTGTAGAAGAAGTTGAGAAAGTTTTGATTTTTTTCAGCTATGGAAACAAATCACAAAAAGGGTAAGAGTAGAAAGGCTCATCATCTAAAGAAACATAGAAAACCTGACGATAGTAAAAGTTTTGTTCCTAAACCACCGAGCAGAGAAGGAAATGATGAGAAGCCGATATTGTTCCAGTTGGGGAGCATTGCAAGTTACAGGGTCAATGATGTACCTTTCGAGGCAGATCCAGAGATCTCCACAAGCACCTCTGCTACTATTTCCTCGTCTTCATTTTCTCCATCCTCTTCAGGGGATATACTTGAGTCCAATGCAAAAGAAAAGAAATCCAACTTATCTTTCGATAGTAGCCAGCACAATAAGGAGCTCTTTAGCCTTCCAAATAAATTGGGCAAGTTACAAGGTTCATCAAACACACTAGGGTCACAAGTCTCTGATGTAACTTATGCTTCAGTGGAGCCTGCACTTTTGTCGCCTTCTGTTCAAATGATGGATAGAGAAGGATCTGACCTACCCCAGAGAAACTCATTACCGACCTTGGAGAGAAATTTGAGTACTGCTTCGAATGATTCCCTGTTTAGTCTCAGCATAGGCAATAATGCAAGAGATGAGTTGTTTGATTATCGAGATTTTAAGGCTGTAGAGCCTTTAATATCGGGAGAGCTGTTATCGTTCTGCCCTTCTCTTAATATTCCGGCTGACTCTTCTGATCTAGGAAAGAGCTTTGATGTGGAGGAAACATTGAGTGGAGATATTGAATTGAGAACATTTCGAAGTGACAGTGAGGATAAATCATCAAACTCAAATGTATCTTGGAGGAACCTTGGAGATGATGAAGCACCAAGCAGCACGCAGTCATTTTCATATCCAATGTGAGTTTTGTTACTTTATACTATCATCTCACTATTGTAATCTTTGATTCTAGGAAACAAGAACTATCTTTTTGATTATTTTGTTGTTTCGGTGCAGAACGAAAAAGAAGAAGAAAAAAAAAATGAAGGCGGAGAAGAAGAAGACCACACAACTGCAGCAGCAGCAACAACAGAAGCAGAAGAAAAGATGTTCTTGGTTGTGTTGCAAGAACAATGGACCCTGCTTCGCTTGGTGCAAATGGCCAAGTTGTAATTATAACTTTTCTTGCTGCAAACAGCTAAAATGTTGCACATGCTGCTGCAAATGGCCAAAATGTGGTTCATGCTTCTCATGCTGCAGATGGCCAAAATGTGGTTCATGTTTCTCATGCTGCAAATGGCCAAAATGTTGTTCATGCTGCAAATGGCCAAAATGTGGTTCATGCTTCTCATGCTGCAAATGGCCAAAATGTGGTTCGTGCTTCTCAGGCTGCAAATGGCCAAAATGTGGTTCGTGCTTCTCATGCTGCAGATGGCCAAAATGTGGTTCGTGCTTCTCATGCTGCAGATGGCCTAGTTGTCATCACAAATCTTGTTGTAGCTGGCTCTTATGCTTCCATTGGAGCTGTTGGAGCTGCTGTTCCAGGTACATTCCTATTTTGAGATTCTCACACTGGTCCTCTTTAATCTGTGAGTGATTTAATCAAAATGCCTAATACCAAGAGTTCTCTTTGTGTTTGCGTTCAGCTGTTCGAAGAAGGTAGTAGATGATGAGATGACTAGAGGAAATGAAGAGCAGAAAATGAAAAAAGCAGAGTCCAAAGTGTCTCGTAAATGGTTGTGTTGTTTTCCTTATTGCTCTTCTTAGCTTTAGGTTAGATTCTTACCCAACTCTCTCTTTTTTGTTCTTTAGATATTACACATGTAAACATGTCTTGCTTGCTCTAAACAGTTACCAAACAAAATATGAAAGAGCAATGATAATGATCTAGTTTTGTGTTATCATCACGTCACGTGAGGTTTCAATATTGTTTACTGCAACTAAAAGGTTTAATAAAAATTAGGTATTAGGTCACATACTTAAGACCATCTTCATTGGTGGCATGCTTAATTTGAAGTTCTAAAGTAATAAAATATTATTATTTTTACAAAAGCTTATTTTTATTTAAATTTTATTTTTACAAGAAATTTGTTCACTTACGTACCAACATTACGTGAAGGTGAGGGTTTCTTCTTAAAAAACTTGAATTTCTTATTTTTCTTTTTTGAGAACCAGAGTTTCTTCTCTATCTTACTTTTCTATTTTTTTAAAACTAATAATTTCTATTAGCATCTTCTGTTGGAGATGATCTAACAATTTCCTGTGGTAAGCAACCACTAGTGGCCCTGAGCTAAAGCACATAAAGCATGTGTTTTAGGCGCCAAAATATATAAACACTTTTAGGGGCATCATTTTTGAGGTTTTATTATAGGGTAGTGGTAGCATATTGCTGATTCACTTTGAGAAAATTAGTCGAATCCTTCAAAATCTTATTTTATTTTATAAAAAAAAATTTGTTTTAGGCGTAAAAAATATTTGGGCCGGTCCTGTAAGCAACTAACAAAATCAACAATATATCTTGATGGTGATCATATATTTCATTGAATGTCTCTTTAGTTATAGAAGTGTTTTAACTTCTCAAGCAAATAATTTCTTAGCTATAAGTAATCAGATTAATTTGTCAAAACTTTCTCTTTGGATAAATGATTATTTCTTTCATATAAAAACGGCGAATCTTGAAAAAGATCTCTAGTTCTTCCGTACGTTTTGATGGAGACCATCTCATAACTGTTATGATATATCTTAATTTCTATTATTATGTTATGAATTTATTATTGAAAAAATTAACTAATATAATCTACTTTATTTTATATATTACTAAAATAACCTTTTTTCAAATTACTTTGATAATATGCTTTTTTTCAAATATAACCATTTTACCATTTACTCCAAAAATTCTCATTAATCAAATCACATTGAATTTCTTTTAGTTTCTCTCTTTCAATTTTTCCAGAAACAAAAACATATTCTCTGTTCTATTTTAGTTAGGTTACACAATACAAGGTGCATGAATTATATGTTGCATAATCAGGTTTGTGTTCATTTAATTTTAGTGATTCCTAAATAGAAACTGTGTTTTTCATTGAATATTGATTAGTATTGACTTTCCTACTCTTTAAACCATGTTTGATTTAGTGAATTCAAAGATTGATGTTTTTTTCGCGAATATTTTGGATCGATTGGTCTGATTTCCGACCATTCAGTCTACCTTAGTATATATAAAAGTTCGACACAGTATAAACAAGACCAATCGATCCACAAAGCAATCGATTGATTTATTTATATTGTGTCGAACTTTTATATATACTAAGGTAGACCGATCGATTGGTTATTAGATCGATCAGTTTTGTTTTTTTCAGAATAATTCATTGTATTTGTCATGTGATCGATCTACATGATATGTCATTGATCTTAAATTATTTTTTTCTCATAGGATGATGACTCAGAAGAGCGATGAGTTAGGATTTCCAAAACAACTTTTTACGGTTGGTACAGAGCCGAAATTCAAAAAAAGTATTAATTATCATTGCAAGCCTGAGTGGTTAGAAGAAGTTAGTTTTGCTATTGGTCAGGAAGTGTGGAACAAAATAAGAGATTCTGCCTTAGGGGTTGTTGTAAACTTCACTGACAATAAGTTCATGTGGTCTTGAAAGCTTATGGAGTATATTCTTCAGAAACAACTTTTGTGTACCAAAAAACATGAGATATGGTGTTTGTATGGTAATATACCTGCTCGATTTTCTATATCAGAGTTTGAACCCATAACGACTTTGAACTGTTCACATTTTCCAGATAAATACGGTTGGATGTAAGTACTAATACTAGAAATGACTTGTTTTGGCAAAAGTTGAAATTAAAAGGAAGAAGTCCGTGCAAGAAGGATTTGAAAGCTCTGTGTGGAGAAGTAGTTTCTTGGTCTACAGAGGACAAAATTCGGTTTGCATATTTGTCTATTTTATTAGTCATTTTTGGTTACGATGATAAGGCGCAGCTTAGCCATTCACAAGCGAATATGGTTTTTGATTTGGAAAGTTTTGAAAATATGTGGGGAAGATTAGCTTTCAAGGAATTGCTAGATTCAGTAAAAAGTATTGTCTATACCGTATTATCATGCACTATTCATGGATTCATACAAACACTCTAAGTAAGGGCGTATTGTGTTGTACCTAATCTTGGTGCAAAAACTGGTAGGCCATCTCATACTAATTATCCGCTTCTTCTAAAATACAGAGGTACAAAAAGAAAAAAAAAGCGTCGACATCCACATATTGTACTGCAGAATGAGGTATTTCTTTATTTGTTTTGTTTATTTTTTGAGCTTGTGAATTTTTTAATTTCAATGTTTTTTTGTTTTGTGGGCATTGTAGAGCAATATAACTCCTTTAATGAATGATTTGGAACCTGCTGTTTGGGACAATGAACGGACGGACAAAAAAAATTGATGTTCTTATCAAAGCCATTATGAAAGAAGGTGGTGTGGGATCAGTAATTTGGGTTGATGAGGGGTTGTACAGGTTCGTAGACAACATTCATGATGACAGTGGTAATGGTCTTAAAGAAGTGAACATTGTGAAAGAATCAAGTAAACGGAATAAACAAGTGTAAAAAATAAGGGTGGAGAAAAAGAAGTCGGATGGTTTCGGATTTAGGTTTTTAAATGAGAAGGTTGAGGAATTACAAGCTAAAAATAATGCTCTTGAGGCTAAATTAGACGATATGAGGAAGAAGATGAATCAATTTGAAGCGATGCAGATACAAATTGCTTTTCTTGAGGAAGAGGTGAAGAAGAAAGACTCTGAAACGATACTTTTAAGAATTGATTTCCTTGAGGAAGAAGCAAAGAAGAAAGATTATAGTGAATTGCTTCTAAGGATTGAAATGCTCGAGAAAAATTTTTTGAGTTCGAGAAGGAAGCCGAAGACGGTAAAGGTAGATCACAATTTCTTTTTAAGTTTTAATTTCAAATATTAATTTTTAGTTTTAAAGTTTTTTTTCTTTTTTTTGATCAATATACAGGATTTCGAAATTCTTTTGCTGAAAGACAAATATTTAGGTGATGTGTCGACATCCGCAAATCTTGCTGACTTAGGTGAAGTGAAATCTGCTTACCAAAAATTGATATCATCTGATGATGAAAGCACATAATTTGGAAGCTACCCAACAAAAAAAAGGTATGAAGATTTGTCCCAAAAATCTTCCAACGTGAAGATATTTGAGCCTAATTCTTTATTATCTGGGAAATTTACTGAGAAGTCTATGAATACAATAAAAACAATGTTTAAAGACGATAATGATAAACACATCAGAGGAAGAGCACAAGAGTGACAAAACCTGGACCTTCATTAGTAACACCATATAAGGTGTACGATCCTGCTATCGGCATCACAAGTAAACGTTTGAAGACCACTGTGGGGGGTTCAATACAATGTATTTGCAGCAGTAGATTCTCAGAAAACTAAGGCTTTGAATGATTGTCTTTTATTAAAGCTGTAAGAACTTTGATCGTGATTGTATGTCTTTAATTAATGTTTACTTATACTATTGACTAACTTTAAATTATAAATTTCAGAGATTATCCAACAGGATCTGGACACAAAGGAGACGACTTTTTTAGAATACTACGGAAACCACAAGGCTGGCTAATTTTATTGGTAAGTTGATTTTATTCAGAGTAACATTTCTTTTACTTTATATTTACATTTTTTGTGTTGTATTTACAGCATATTGAGTGCGCGATGAATATGTTGCGTTCACGATTTATGAAGAATCCATCAATGTTCACATGTAGAAGAATTGCTTCCCTCGATGCTTATTTCACTGCTTTCTAGTCCTCGAAGTATAAAGAGTTCTTGGATTCGAAAGAAGTGCAAGTTTTCCAAACGGATCACTTCAATACGCCAATGGTGAATTCCCATAATTTGCTAAAACATGATTGTCTTGGAGGACTGACGTAGATGATATTTACTGTGCGCAAAATGTTGGTGGAAACCATTAGGGTTGCACTCGTTATTTCTATTCCAAGTCGATCTATCGAAGTGTTAGATTGTGGTATTAAGGGCATCTCAAACGAAAGTATTATTGCAGCAGTGAAACCAATAGCGCATATGTTACCCCATCTTTTACGTGTTGCAACACCAGAATCAGAAAGAGGAAGTATGAGTATCGAAAGGTATAAATTCGAAGGCCACAACGAGAAATTCCACAAATGCTTAAGATTGGTGACTGTGGTATCTGTGTCATTAAGTTCATCGAAATGTCATGCGTTAGGTGTGCCATTTAAAATGCCAACTTTCGATTCGAACATCAAGATTGTAAGAGAGAAGCTGGCAGTAGAGATTTTTGATGAGTTGAAGTATTAGGAACGAACTATTATGCGTTAGGTGTTTAGATAAATTTGAGTTTAATCAAATGATTTTTTTTCTGATATTAATCTACTGCTGCTCGATCCAATAAAGAAAAGAATGTTAGACATGGAAGATACAATCATTTTTTTTTGAATCGTCAAGATCAATCGATCCATAACGTGGTTTGTTCTCAAGTTTTTTCTGCATTAATGGGATCGATCGATCAGGGAAATGAATGATCGGTCGGTCTACGGATCGTATTGAACTTCGTTACAGAATAAACTAGATCGATCGGTCTACGGTTAGATCGATCGATCTAGTTAATTATGAATCAAAGTTGAAAGAGGATAAAGATGTAGACTGATCGATCTATTGTTAGACCGATCAATCTGGATAATTCTGTTTTGAAGTTGAATGATGATAACGCTATAGATTGATCGGTTGATACTTAGATCGATCGGTATAGGTTATTCTGAAAAAAAAGAAAATTTTCCATAACAAATGTTTAATATTTCAGAATACACACCGTTGATTGATTTACGTTTTCCGTATTTGATGAATATTATTGATTACGAAAGTTCCATAAAAAATATAGAGAAAGTAACATTACAACTAGAGTTTGGGAAAGCACAGAAATACATAATTATCTTAATATTTATAACTAAAAAGTTAAGCGATAGATAGTAGTCTGAAATAGTAATTAAAGCAATAAATAACCGTTGCAGTCCCTATGTGGAGTTGTCACTCTCGCTGATTCTCTCTCCTGGGTGATGTCTATGGCGTCGAGGACGGCGACTAGGCCCTTCGCCTCCGTCATGAACCAGTTTGGACCGGATCTCACGCTCACGAGTTCCAACAGGAACCTCGACATCATCATCAATATGACCTTCCTCATCGTGATCGCTAGAAGGGTCATCCTTAGGTACTCCTTCAGTCCTACTCCTGCGAACCTGTCAATGTGAAGCATATAAACAAAACAGAGTGTCATATCTCATAGATGCCCAGTTTTTGTGACTCATGTCGTTGGTAGAGTGTACCTATGGACCAGATAAACAAGAACATGGGTGTATCTTAGAAATAGCAGCTCTGATTTGGTGAAGCATATCATTGTTTTTTGCATAGCGTATCTATTTTCCACTGCTCATGATCACCCACATTCTCAGTTTCTGGTATGTTTGGTAAAAGATATTGGCTAGAATCACTTGGAAGAAGAATATGTGGCTCTACATCATCATCGTCGTCATTAATATGAGATGAGGACGCATGTAACGCAGAAGGACGATGTCGAAGTTAACATCTGCTGGGTACATTGGGAGGACAGATTCTGGTGGTTCAAATATCAAATTTTCTCGAGAAATGAGAGATGTGTAATCTCTCGCTTGGAGTTTAATCAATTTCTCAAGGCCAGACTGAATATAAAATTGGTACTTGTTATGCCTCTTAAGGATATGACAGCTAATCAAGTGATTTTGATCAATCATAGGCACCTTGTCCAATGATTTGGTTCGAGACAAGTCAACACCAATATGGTTGAAAATATGTGGGAGAAGTGTACCGATATATAGCTCTTTCTTCTTTGATTTTGGTGCCTGAGTCTTCAACTTCACAAGTTTGTATATAAGAACAACACCAAGGTTAACATTCAAAAGGTGTTTAACCCCATAAAACACCATCCACAACTCATCATCACGAACCGAACTTGGCTCTCGTTTGAAAAACATAGAGTTGCTGATGATCTTCGCAGTAATGTGGACCAGTGGGTTACGAATATGAGCTATATTTGCTCCACAAGAAATGTATGTACCCATCGCAATAGAATTCCAAAACCTGGTCGCTTCATCGAATTTACCAAATCCAATTTCTCATGGTGCGGGAAACCAATTATATCACACACCTCATTAATTGATAAGGTGTAGTACTTCTTATTGATGAAGAATGTGAGTTTTTCTTCACTTGCTATTGGTTCAGAAGGGTATTTGTAAGTAACCCGACATGTGGCTAAAAACTCATATATAAGTTTTGGGTAAGTCTCGTGATCTTCTAGGTAGAAAGATCTGAAACCAACGGTGTCTAACGATTAACCACATCATCCCATAGGCCAATTCCCATAAGTTCATACTTAGAAGCAATCCTATGCGGTAAGATGTCAACCTTTTTTATACCGGCTAAAAATATTGAGTCATATTTTTGCCACTTAGAAGAAGCTGAGAAGTTCGCTGGATCGTTTTCTCAATCCTCTTAGGACTGACGTGTTTTCACCAATAACATCTTGCGAGGAATCTGCAGTTATAGCAACATAAATTTAAATTTTCAATAGCGTCACATAAAAAACACTTGCATTGTTTTAAAATAAAAATAAACACTATATTTTAGATGTCATAAAAAACACTTGCATTTTTTTGCTCAAATTAAAGTACTCCTGAACTAACATTCAAAAGAAGAATCATTATTTCCTCTACAAACTCCTAATTCACAATAGCTTCATAATTTGATTTCTTATAGTTTTAATTTCAGGGTAATTTCAAAATTAAAACCAACCTTAAAACTAAACTCAAAAAAATTCATAATTTTGGTGTAATTTCAACTCAAAAACTAAATCCAACCTTAATCTAAACTCAAAAAATTCTCATAATTTCGAAATTAACACTAAATCCAACCTTAAATGACCAATATGACTCACATAACTTGTTTAGAGAATCAAAACAACCCATCATTTATAAACAATCAAGTTCTACAAATATTAAACTCGTTTTTTGAAGCATGAATTTTCGAAAATTTACCTTAACAAATCATAAATAATATGATGATATTCAGATATAACATAAAAATCTAATAACAATGGAGCAAATAATTATTTGATTTGGTTGAGTATAGGATTTTTTTTGTGTTTGAGAATGATGAGAAAGTTAAAGAGGAAGAGATGAAAGAAGAGATGAAGGAATCAAAAAAGAGAGGAAGAGATAAAGGGAGAATCTGTAGATTTTAAGTATTTACTCGATTTTAGTGTTTTTTCGATTCAATTTAAGTTGAAACCGGCTTAGGAAACCCGGTTACAAAATTATGGTAAGGTTAAATGCGTAGACCGATCGGTCTACACAGAGATCATTCAGTCTCGTTTTCTCTGTAAATCTACAATTTGAGTACCACTACCAGACCGATCGATCTACACCGAGATCGATCACTCTCGTTTTATCAGAAAATCTACAACTTGACTAACATGAATGGCCGATCGGTCTACTACCAGATCGATTGGTCCGGATTTATCTGTTAAAGAGTTGTCAAGTACAGATACATAGTTCGATTGGTCCAAATGCAGACCGATCGATCTGGTTTATTCTGCACGTTTTTAATTCTAGAAATGCCGAATACTTGCATCGGTCATTACGTGGACCAATCGATTAGTATTGTTCTGAAAACATCAGAATTTTGCGTCAATAAGAAATTTAAACAAATATTATTTTTAAACTAATTAAGAATTTTATTCAAAATATGATGCTTTAGTATAATTTAAATATTCGGCTTAAAATTTTTTTGAATTATTCACAAAATATTTTTGCATGTAGCGCGATTATGTCCTCCTCTTTTGCATCTTGAACACACATATTATTTACGTACATTCTGTGACGATTGTATTTCTTCCGGAATTATTGCTCTTATTTCTTCTCGTACCTTTTGTTTTCCTAACGTCTTCTCCAAAGCTGATAGATACCTAAATTTTTTTGGTTTTCCTGCACTACGTGTTACTTTTGGTGGTTGACATATGAAATTTGCTGCAGCCTCTGTATCACCATCTATTGGGTTGATAGATTCTACACGAGCTGTGAACAAGGTTTCTAGTTCCCTAGCGAGTTCACGACGTTTCTCAAACCACTCCACAATCCACTTGCGTAATTCTTCTAAGAAACAAGCAATAGAATATTCACGAGCACTCCTTAGTACATTATTCAAAGACTCGGCAATATTGCTCGTCATTATGTCATACCTATTCCCAAGAAAATGTGCTCGAGACCATAATCGAACATCAGCTTTGTCCAAATAAACCCCAAGTCGAAGATCCTGAGTCTTGAAGTCATTGAAAATTACCATAACTTCAGAAGCTTTGTAGAATTTGATGGTTTTTTTAACCAAAAACAACGTAGTAGATTTCTTGAATTTGGTTATTAGATTCTGGAATAGGTGGTACGTACGAATTCCCCATTTGGCTAACTTAAACACCTTCTTGATAGATTTTCCAATCAACTTGTGTCTATTAATAATTACCAAATTTTCATCGTCACCGCAAACCAAACACAATTTATTAAAAGACCACTCCCATGAAACATCATTCTCGCAATCAACAATTCTAAAAGCCAAAGGGAATATCATATCATTACCATCTTGTCCAGTAGCACAAAGCAAAATACCTTTGAACTTTTCTTTCATATGAGTGCCATCCACAACGACTACTTTTTTTATAATCTTAAACTCATAGATACATGCACCGTATGTAATCACTACAGGAAATCGGAGTATCCTTAGCGTCATAAAAATGATATCTATAATGTTCTATAATGTTGTAAAAAACGCTGGTCATCGCACGCTATAATAAGTATGCCACTTACGATAGCGCTTTTTGGTTGTGCTATGATTTATATCATTATTAATAATGTTTTTCTGTTATGCAATCATTAATTTTACGATAGGAAACAATATTTGCTATTAGTATATAGATGTAGCGCAATTGTATTTTCTTACGATAGCCATAACTATTTGTTATGACTTATATAGCAACATTCTGTATTAAAATAGCATTTGGTATTTTATGCTATATTGTATTATTTAATTCAATTATTACTAATTTGATATTAAAATATCATTTTGTATTTATATAAATTTGTTTTTTTTGCGACCTCAACCTTTTTTTACAATAAATAAATATTTTAAAAAATTAAATTCGTAAATATACAAATTTAATATATTTTATATTGTATAATTTTCTACCATGATTATTATATTAATGAATATTCAATTGCAATTTTTTAAAAAATAATCAGAAATCAATTTTGGATCTTGCTGGTTTTGATATTGGACAAATCAATTAACATAATTGCATTGAAAAAATCTTCATTACAAAAAGCAAAACAAATGTACATTGGAATGAAAATGCCCAATAAATTAAACCTACAATTATGTTAATGAAACTAATGTACAAACGAATCCCAAAAAAAGCCCATGATATGAAACCAATCTCTATCATCGTGTAAATATTGTCTGTCACAAAAGAAATGTAATCAGTTAGATTTTTGAAATCAAAATCTGGAAATACTCACCCATAAACAAACCTATGTGAATGAATAATCATATTAGAAGCGAGGTAGCTTACAGTTTTAGAACACAGATCTGGGTTTAACATAGCTTACCATTTTCATAGAAACTTTAAGCAAGAATATAAGAAGGAGATGAGATTAAGAGAAACTTTAGGTTTTCATAGATACTTTAAGCGAGATTATTGCTTTTAGAGAAGAAACTTTCATCGAAGAAGACAATCCAACGGTGTAATACTATGCCACGTCATGGATCCTGGTGATCTATTTTTGTTGGTCTTTACTCTAATTGTTTACATAATTACGATTTTTTTCTTCTTTCACATATATTTGTGATCAAATGTGGTTATAATTTTAGATAATTCATAAAAATTAGTAACACTTAAACTCAGCATTATACAATGTTGTAATACACTAAAATTAGAACGTGTTATTAGTATCTTATTTTCGAAAGTGGCATAGTAAGTATAACTATTCGAATACAAATTAAGATGTGTGATTAGTATCTAATTTTCAAACTTATATGTATCACATAATTTTCAAACAACATACTTCATATATTTGAGTTTAAAATACAATGGTGTTAAACACTAAAATTATATTATTCGTATAAAATTTATTAGATATATAATAAATAAATATGTTATTTTGATTTCATTAAACCCTACATCCTAAACTCCTAAACCCTATACCCTATACCCTAAACTCCAAATCTCTAAACCCTAACTCTTAAAACTATAATCAAATTGATACAAAAAAACAAATTGACATTACAACGTACTTATTCACATATATATATATATATATTAACTTTGTAATTCGTATTTAACAATAATATGTGTATAAATTTGTAATTTGTAATTAATTAATATGATGCATAAATTTGTAATTAGTTAATTAATTAATTAATATTGTATGTATGTATAAATTTGTAATTTGTGACTAGAATATAACTAGATTGACCTTTGATCCAAACGAAATTAAAAACAAAAGTTTTAAAGACATACATTTGGAGCCAAGCAAGATTAAACAACATTTTATCATTCGGCCAAGCGATTACAATTTCTATTGCATCAGAAATGTATTTGATTTCTGAATTGGATCTCCACACAATTGCATCAGCAATCTTCGAGACTTCAACCCACACCTTGCTTGCATTTGGCCACAAAGGTATATGGTGAACAACATCTTCAGAGTTAGTCAAAGATACTCTACCTTCCGTAACTTTGGGTCCTAAATTGTTGCAATCCAACAAGATGCATCTTTTTTTCCACCTTGGCCGGTATTCGCGCTGGTACTTGCACTCTACAACATTAAACACACCAGTTTTACTATATATCCAAGTCAAAATTTCAACAAGGTAAGCAGTTGTATTATTTATCTGGGTACTGTTTTTCACAACAGGTTTGTGTGCAGGCATACTCACTATTTCTATCCTATCAATTGGACATGCTATCTTAGTATTCATGGCATCTCCAATCATGTAAACATTAGTGCTTGGTCTCCATAAATAAGCTTTAGGTTTTATCACAATATCAATCACCATAACAACATCATTGCATCCCAATGGAATATTGTTAACCAACTCTTTTGTATCAGACGAACACATAATATCCTTAGCAACAAATTCACCCCTAGTCCAATCCAGAAGCTTGAACCTTTGAAAATTCACCACTATGATCCTAAATAAACACTCCAAACTAGTGTTAAGACTATTATCATACAAATAGCAACATGTTAAATAAACAATTGCTTACAAGTTACCTTGTGTCCATATGCATCTGAGGAGACTTGATGACTTTCCAGACCACTATCTAATATTACTTTATCACTAGGCCATGCAATCTTCATTCCTATAGCTTGTTTAAGTGTGATAATGTCTTCTGTAGGTCTCCAAACACTTGCTTCAGGGTTTACAGCAGACTTGATGAGTATAGCTACCGCATTGGGACCAAGTGGGACACGACCAAGCTTATAACTGGTATTAATAGCACATAATTTTCCTCCAACAATCATATCTTTGGTCTCAAACCAATCCAAAATCTGATACCTAACTCCTTCTTTAGTAGTATTACTGATCTCAGACTAAGAAGAAATATCCTCACTTGTTCTTTGACCAAAAAGTTAGAACAAGTTTAACATATAATTGACATAAATTTGTACATAAATGACATAAATGTTACATACCTGATTACCAACTAAATCACATACCATATTCTTCAAGTCTTGGAATACACTTTTCAATTCTTCTATCTTCGAGTCTCTAGCTTGCATGAATGCCAGCTTTGTGGCAGTAATCCCTCTACCCATTCCTCGAACTCTTCCAGACATTGCCCAACACTTTACTGACACATCTTCTTTGATATTATCACCAAAATTGGATTTCATTTGACTATCCAGTGATATAATTTTTTCATGAACTGAGATTTAAACAATAATATCAAAATTGTACATTATCATTAATCATTAACAACATTTGGAGAAGTTATATGCTCTTACAATTGTATTAGCAAACTTAGACTTCACAGGTCTACCATCCGCATGAGTATGTCTTGCTATCCAAACCTTAGTCCTAGTGACTTTGCTAGGATCTGCATTCTTTTTCTTCTGCAAACAATACACAGTAATATCAAATTTTCATCGTCAATGATTCATTTCCATATGTAAGCAAATTAGATATATCAACCGACCATTTCATGTGCTAGCGATACATCCCTTTACAACTGGTGGTGTGTGGGATTTGATTCATCCTCATAGTTCTGAACTTGCTACTTCTCTCCTACAATATAATCAAAATCCATTATGTAGTTTAGGAATAGGGTATTTACAGAAAGAAAAACATCTTAATAGATGACATAATTGACCTTAAAAGTCATGATGGTCCTACTTCTAATCCATGTGTTCCAAACTTGAACTACTGCGATATTGCTTGGTTTTATTTCAAATCTTTCCATGCTACTCGTTGCATCTCAAACTTGGGATAACAGCCTAGACTTCCCAGATCTTCATAAACAACCCATCTATTTGAAAATAGCATCCTTCTGCCATTCATCTTGTACATTAAACCTCCCTTATACAAAAGTATGAAATGTTAAACATGTTAAATACTATTTAGTATAAGAAATAGAGAACCTCCGTAAACCTAAATCTCCTCCCATAATGTGCCCTTAGTCTGATCATCAAGCTTCCTCTAGTCTCCAAGTATAACTGGCACATGTTCTGTCACAAGGGCTCCAAGAAATGATGACAGTGTTACTGAACCAGAACCTGCATGTTCACCAAGTTCAGTGAAAGAAACATCTACATTCTCTTCAGGATCTTTTGCCACTCTACATATCTTAGTTGGACCTCGTTTCCTCTTATTTTTACCACCAGAATCTGGTGTTCTTGTGCGTTCCATATTACATGTGTCGTTAGTAGGTTTGTCCATAACAGTCTGAGATTCTTGATTGCCAGTTATATTTACTGATTCTGCCCTTTTGTCGGCAATTGCTTCACCAACCTCAGCTTCTTTTTCAACAGATTCTCTATAAACTACTTCCTCAGTGTTACCGGCTTCAACTTCTTTTTCATTATTTTCTTCATCTTCAGAATCAGCAGGTTCATCCTCCACAATTTCAGCAGCTTCTATTTCATTGGAAACTTTAATTCCTGCTTCAATAGTTACAGCAGGTCCAATATGGTTATTAGGAATCTGCAAATGTAGATAATTAGCTAATAGCTAAATTACATAAACGTGAAACAAATAAAGTTATTAGGAATACATAATCACCTTTTTATTTATCCATAATCACATAATTAGGTAACAGTTAAAATACATAATCACCTTTTTCTTTATACATTCTGCAAATTGCTCAGTGTGATGTGTCCATAACAAAGTTTCATTTGTAGTACATCCACTATTTGTAGCTTGTAATTCATCCAAGTGCATCCTACATAAAGTAATACATCAGTCAATCAATTCCATAAGTAAAGAGTATTACAAATATAGTTTAACTTACCCAACATAAGGATCAGTAACAGCCGAATTCATCAAAGCATAACGGTGTGCAATGTCTCTATCTTTATATGATAGATTCACAGTTGTTCCATTGCCATAGATCAGATGATTGATTCACATGGTAAATCGAAAAAGATAGATTTCTTCTTCCATTGCCATAAATTAGATGGTTCATCACAGTGTTCTTCCTGGACCGGCTTATCATCTAATAACTCATTCCTTTTCTGTTTTTCTTCTTTATGCAAATGTCCCCCAAAGTCATTCTTAAAGTCTTTAAGTATATCATATACTTCAGAACCTGTTTGAATCCTATTTGTAGTTCCTTCCTCAATAGTGTTGTCAAACCATGCTTTCTTACGTCTATAAGGGTGCCAAGGTCTGAGTATCTTTCTATTGCCCATATACACAAATTTGTGACTGAACTTTAACCACCTGAAAGGCGTATCCTTACCACATACATTGCAGCCTTGCTTACCTTTCACTCTACATCCAGACAATGTCTCCAAGGCTGGATAATCGCTTATACTCCATAACAGCAATGCCCTAAGTTTAAAGTTCTCCTTCATTACTGATTCGTACACCTGAATACCCTCGTTCCACATGTCAATTAGATCCCCAAGTTAAAGAATTAACAAGGTGGTGTATCTTACTATCGTCACTGCAATTACTACCATGCCACCACAAATCTTCTGTTCCTCTTTGATCTAAACATCCTTCTGAATCGGTCTTTTATTGGAAAATACCTAAGGATCTTTGCTGGAATCCCCTTCTTTTCTTCACCACTACGCTTATCCATTTCCCATCTTGAAACACCACATCTTGGACAACTTTCTAGTGTATCAAACTAATTTCGATATAGTATGCAATCATTCCTGCACGCATGAATAATATCATAGCCAAACCCAAATACCCTCAAGAACTTTTTTATCCCATCCGTAGACTTTGGAAGCACATTGTTCTCTAGTAACATGTCGTGTACAATTGTCAATAGCTGATCAAAGTAATTCTCTGACATTCCAGTCTTCACTTTTATCTGATACAGAGCCATAATTGCAGACACCTTTATGTACTTTGTGTATGTGGAATACAATAGAGTCCCAGCATCCATCAACTTCTTCTTAAACTCATAGTCTTCAGTATTTTCATCATATTTTGGTTCTTCTATGTGGTCATTAGAGTGCTCTGGACAACCTTCACCCTCAAAAAATGCAGTCCTTAACAAAGCACAAGTTTCATGACTTGACAGATCAGACCTTCTATCACCATGCAAACTCCAACAAGAACTCCTTATATACTTCTTATCCATACCATTGATAACTAAATGCTCAACTACAGTCTCTATACTCTAATGGCAAACATTCGACAAAAACTGCATGGACATAGAATTTCAGTCGAATTACCCAACCTCTTTACTGCTGTATTCACAAAACTTGTTGCTCTTTCTACAAACTTGAGTTTTTGCAAAGATGCTATTTGGTCTGCGATGTACAGAACGATCGGTCTGCACTAGATCGATCGGTCTGAACATCACAGAACAAATAGCTTCTTTGGAAAAACTCATACCGATCGATCAGTCTACTCATAGATCGATCGATCTCTGCATCATGGAATAAAAAGTCTACCAGATTTTTGGCAGACTTGCAGGAAGTCTGCCATATTTTTGGCAGATTTGCTGGAAGTCTGCCATATTTTTGCCAGACTTGCAGATAGTCTGCCAGATTTTTGCAGACTTGCAGGAAGTCAACCAGATTTTTGGTAGACTTGCAGGAAGTCTGCTAGATTTTGGTAGATTTGTAGGAAGTCTGCCATATTTTTGGTAGATTTGCAGGAAGTCTGCCAGATTTTGGCAAACTAGCCAGATTTTTGGTAGATTTGCAGGAAGTCTGTCATATTTTTGGTAGACTTGCAGGAAGTCTGCCAGATTTTGGCAGACTTGTATGAAGTCTGCCAGATTTTTGGTAGACTTGTAGGAAGTCTGCCAGATTTTTGGTAGACTTGCAGGAAGTCTGCCAGATTTTTGGTAGATTTGCAGGAAGTCTACCAGATTTTTGGTAGACTTACAGGAAGTCTGCCAGATTTTTGGTAGACTTGCAAGAAGTCTGTCAGATTCTGGTAGACTTGCAGGAATTCTGAAAAACTAAAAACTTTCAATAACAAAACCCAAAAAGCAAATAATTTGATAGAATTGTTACCTGAACATCAGTAAGCAATGAATCCTTAATGATAGAACTAAAATCTTCTGTTTTTTTCACTATAGTTTATGAATTTCTGAGAACATTCTCTTTAGTATGTATACTTTTAAAAGAGAAAAGAACATCATTTTTTATATACCTAGAATATTTCTATTTTTGAATAAGCTTATTCAAATCTTTCTAAATTACATACTAATATTAAAAAGGAAAAGTCAACTCATTCCTTTTTTGTTTTGAAAAGGGAGTAATGATAATTAATAATAATAGAGAAAAAAGTGGGTTATATAAGTAATTTTTTAAAAGTAGGTTATCTAAGTAATTTATAAATTAAAGTAAGTTATCATAGTAAATTCTCCATTCTTATTATTATCTCTTGTTGTCAATAGCTGGATTCACAAGTTTCCTTCCATAACTCAAAACCATTTTCTAAAATCTCTTTTTAACATATTATCTCTAGGAGTTTGAGACAATAAAATTTATTACTTTACTAGAAATAATAATTTTTTGGTCAATAACTGAATCATTATAACTCGATCTAACCACTCATGACAAAATCATTACCTAGATTATTATAACCACCATACTAAAAAACACTCGTAAACTTTTTTTTTAAGATTGCAGTTGTTTTTATTATATTTTTTATTTCGAGGAATATACGACAGACTTTTTGGATGTTATAAATCCATATCCTAAAATTCTGTTATAAATGATCTTGATTATCGTTTCCTCTCATTCTTCAAACTCCACTGCGGTTTTGGTGATCACAGCCTTCATAGCATTTACCTCCATTAGGACTTTAGCTTCTTCCACGTCGATTTGGATGACCTTGCCAAGTTGCTCACCAATCATCTAGAAGACAATCTCAGCAGAGAATTCTGCCGGAACATTTGTGAGTCGAGCTCATAATACCAGAGTGGATGGGTAATCTTCTGGCGTTTTACGCATCCATTTTGCCAGAGTGAACATCTAGCCATCGAAGTGATTGGCTCTCAGGTTAAGTACTTCCTCCATGTCTTTTTCGTGCTTGAACATGAATTGGAAGCGTCTCAAATCTAAGTCAGTTTCGTGTACTCTGTCTTCCATCCTCCAAATTCTTGGAAAGCGGAGGATTAAAGCTCCGACATCTTGTTTTGATGGATTTAGGCATCGACCAAGTAGAACTCCAGAGCACCTTGCGAGCAGATCACTGTTATCAAATCTTTTTATAAAATCCATATCCTAAAATTTTGGAGCACCTTTTGACAAAAAAAATGATATAATAATTTCAAAATAACGTTAATTTAGGCATGGACATTTGTTTTGGAGAATGTCTTTTCAGGTTTTGGAATTCCTAAGTTTATTAAATGAAATTATCCTAATATTTTTATTTTTAAGTCGAGTTCTATTATGGTATGGATAAGATTCAGAATTCAAATATTCTCATCCAATTTTTTATTACAAAAGTTTATAATTAATCAAATTTTTAATATAAAAAATCTAAAAATTTAAAATTTAATAAATATATAATGAATAACATTCTATTTTTTCCATTTAAGACCATTTTTGTCACGAACGATATCATTAAAGAAAACCACATAAGTGTGGAGAAAGTGTTGGTTATAGCAAATATAAAGCTGAAACAAAAACTTAAGAAACTATTACAGAGAAAAAGGAAAAAACGAAGCACATCATGGCCTAATGACCAACACATGCCGCACGATCCTCATCCATAATTGGAGTTAACCAATACGGTCCGCCTCTTGCTAGATATGATTGGTAGCGACCATCAGAAGTAACACTTTCTGCAATTCTTTTTGCAGCTTTATCGGCACGTGAAGAAGAAAAAACAATAGAATAATTACCAAGACTCAACCGTAACGTTTTGAAATAATTAAGAAAAGTAAGGAATCTTGGCCAATCCTCTGGGTCTTTAGTTGCATTGACAAGGAAACTATTTTCCATCCATAACTCTATATCATGTTGCCTTAAATCAGATAAGCTCCGCATCGCCCCAAGGAGACATTTAAACTCTACATCATCACAGGACTGTAAAACAGAGACTGCATCTTTGGCATGGAAGAGAACAACACCACAATTATTACGAAGAATCCATGATGAACCACAAAGATTACTACCATGAACCCAAGAGATTCCTACATTACATTTGAGATTTCGACCCTGGGGAGGTTGCCATGAAGCACTCTCGCCGTGACAGAGCCTAAGTTGCGCTTAGCACATGAAAATTCTTGTACTTTGTTTCATTCTTCCACTTCCTCTAAAGCTTTAGCTATAAGTATGGTATGGTTCTGATCCGCATTAGAGAAAATCTTATGATTCAATTGCTTCCACACATTCCACACTAACCATGGGATGGCCATTTTAGATGGAAGCGGAAGAGTATCACGGTCCAACAGGGAGAAAAGATGTTCAAAATGAGAAGTAACATCTGATCCTCAGTATTGCCTCTATCAAATGTGAAGGAAATATTCAGCAAGTTCCACACTTGTTCTGCAAAAGAACACTCAAACAACACATGTCGAATAGATTCAGTCTTTTGATGACAGATTTGACATAGAGATCCACATTAATTTCGTGTGATCTCATACAGTCCAAAACTTCAAGGGCTCCATAAATCGCCCTTCATAAAAAGAACTTAATCTTTGAGCATGCTTTGAGCTTCCATATTCGTCTTTTAATTTGATTAACCCTTTGATCCACAAACAACACCAAAGAAGGAGTATAACGCAAACTGGCTGCAAAAACAAAGCCACTTTTAACTTTTAACCATGTACATACCGTTCTTTGTAAAGGGGCACATCCACTTATCCTTAATATCAACAGCTGGAGGGTAACTTAAAATTTTATGAACTTCATTCACCAAAAAAGGCTGGTATAACCTTTTAACATTCCACTTATTTGTAAACTCAATAAGACTACACACCTTCAGTGATCTATCCACATTCAGATAAAAGCTAGTAGGAGCATGAGCTATCCCATCAAAAATCCACATTGCCTCCCAGACTCTCGTAGACACACCATCACCAATGGATTAACACCCCTCTTAAGTAAGAGTTATTTACCAAACACAATGCTCCTACACACATATGAGGGCCTCCTTCTGCCTCAAAAAAATCCTTTCTGATAAAGTA
This sequence comes from Lepidium aucheri, assembly GCA_900406435.1. Lineage (NCBI taxonomy): Eukaryota > Viridiplantae > Streptophyta > Magnoliopsida > Brassicales > Brassicaceae > Lepidium > Lepidium aucheri. The sequence goes on along the minus strand of OVBA01000148.1, from coordinate 19,836 downwards.
TCGATGTTTATATATTCGGCGCAATGAGCGGCTCAGGATGAGCAAGTATACGCCAAGTCTGCTTGGCTAGAAGGGCTTGGTTAAAATCACCAATATCCTTAAAGCTTAAACCTCCATTATGCTTTGATTTACATAACTTCTCCCAAGCAACCCAGTGAATCTTATTCTTATTTTCCTCGCTGTTCCACTAACGCTTGATAGCACTTCTAAACTTTTTACACTCAAAATTTAGTCAGTTTAAAACATGACATCGCATACACTGGCAGTGCGAGGGCCATAGATTTTATGCGGACATCCTTGCCACCTAGTGAAAGAGACTTTTCATACCATCCACTTAACCGTTGATGTAGCCGATCCATAATGAAACTAAGAAGTTTTCTCTTCAATCCACTCATACATTCTAGTAAGCCCAAATACTTACCATCACCACCTTTGTTTATAATCCCTAACTATAGCCTAAGAAATCGACACATAAAGGGGTCAATGTTCTCTCCAAAGGTGACCGCAGACTTAGTGAAATTTATCTCTTGTCCTGAGGCATCACCATACAACTTAAGGCACTACAAGACTTCAGAGCATTCACTCAAGGATGCCTTACAGAGAAACAAACTATTGTCTGCAACAACAACTACTGTTGAATCGAGGGACAGTTTTGAGCTAGCTTCATTCCACTTATCTTTGCTTCCAACTTGGATCTCCTCATTACATGTATAAGCGCCTCCGCACAAAGAATAAATATGAAGGATGACAGAGGGTTACCTTGCCGCAAGCCTCTCTCCGGCTTGATAAATCCATGCACTTGACCGTTTAGGATCACATGATAAGTTATAATTTGAATACACTCCATACCCACACAATCTAAATCTCATCAAAGCCAAGCTTCCTAAATAAAGCCTCAAGAAAGTCGCTCTCCACTCTATCATATGCCTTTGACATATCAGTTTTGATAATTATATGTTCCTTCTTACATCAAGAATTGGTCTTATGAGCATGGATTAATTCATGTGCAATAAGAATATTGTCCGAAGCAAGCTTGCCCGAGACAAAAGCACCCTACCACTCCGAGATCATATCAGGCATCAAACACTTCAATCATGAACTCATAACCCTCGATACAATCTTATACACTATCGAACATAGGCAAATCGGCCACAAATCTTGTATATGCTTTGTGTTTATTACTTTCGGAATCAAGGAGATCTGCGTGTAATTCCAATCTGATGGCATTGTCCTTGTGTGAAAAATAGCTTAACCTCCTTGATAATCTGCTTGCCTACAACATCCCAATACAATTGAAAGAATTGTCCCGGCATTCCATCAGCCCCAGGCGCTTTACACGCTTTTATACTCAAAGCTGCTCGGCATATTTCATCATAAGATACTTCTTTTACAAGATCCTCATTCATTTCTCTTGTCACCCGTAGGTGCATACCAGCCAAGAGGTATGGTATACATTCCGGATTTGACCAAGAGAAGGTTTTGGAAGTACTCAACAGCGATGTCACCCTTGGAACCTTTAGTGAACCGCTCGATACCTTCCAGATTAAGCAAAACAAGAATATAGTTTTGAGCTCACCTACATTGTACACGCTCATGGAAGAATCTTGTATTAGAATCTCCTTCCTTAAGCCATCATTCTCTACTCTTTTCTTTCCAGAAGATCGCCTCATCATTATACGCTTGTACCAACTTTTCCTTTGTCTCCTTCATAACTGAGAGTTTGGGCTCGACTTTTGACCTTCAGATTCCAAAGAGTCCTTAGGTCTTTTAATCGGAGATTTAAAATTATACTCCTCTATTATTTTCCATTGCAAAATGGTTGTCCTACATGAGATAATCCTCTCCGAAGTCTCTATGATTGATATCATCTCCGGCTTCACGACCCACCTTTTATCAAGAATGAAATACCCTTTCTTATTGCCTCCGTCAGAGGATAACAGTAGCACAATAGGTCGGTGATCTGATCCAATACAATCTAGAAACTCACCTCTACACGACGAAAAGAGACTAAACAAATTCGAATTCCCCACTGACCGGTCCAATCTGCTCAAAATATATACACCATTTTGCTCACCCACCCAAGAAAATCGGTTTCCTGAACACACAACTTCCCAAAATCCGCAATTCGATATCATGTTACGAAGTGGGCAAAACAAAGCTTCTTCTCAGCGTAGGCCACCTAATTTTTCTAAGTTATCATTCAGCTCGTTTAGGTCCCCTACTAACAGCCAAGCATCATTCCGAGAAGTTCCAATCTCACAAACCATATCCTATACCTCCTGATGTAAACATCGTACAAGTTCACCGTACACAAATGACACGTAGAAAGAAAAGGGTCCCAACATAATCTTCACATCAATCGGTCTTTTATTTGATTGAAGAACAGATACATCATAAGAATTTTTCCAAAATAGAGCCAAGCCACCACTAAGACCCTCCAGATCAAAAATGTGGCTTATATCATAACCAAAAACATTTTTAAAATTCGAAACAAAAGCATTGGAGTTTTTAGTCTCCATGAGGAACAACAAATCCGGAAAATACTTCTGACGCATCTCCCGAAGAATCTGAATTGTCAAGGCGTTTCCCATACCTTGACAATTCCAACTGACGAGACTCATTGATCATCTGGCAGCTCCTTCTCTAGAGCCGCCATTACATTGCATCGCTTTGCCAAGTTTGATTGCTCTGAGCTATCTTCATCTTCGCTTGCTTTCCTCTTTCGATTTGAATTTGCACTCGGCGAATCAATTTGCTTAACTCAGTATACCTAAGTGACTTTTTTCTTGGCATGTTATCTCTTCCATTTACTCGGCCGATTCCTATACCGTAGCACATGAGACCCTTCCCCGTAAAGAATAGAACAAGCTCTACCAAGCGTAAACACTGTTGGGATAAGGGCACTGCTAGCTTGCTCATTAGTGACAACTAATTGTGAGTTATTATTCCCATTTGTAGTATATTCTGAATTTTGAAGGCTGAGAGTGTCTTGCAGAACAACAAGCTGGAGGTAGAGAAATCGAACACTAGTCATTTACCCTTGTTTAACTGTTTCGTAACTTCAACAAGAGAATCTAGTAACGATGGGTCCTCTTACTTCTTCGAATCACCATCCAAATTCCACACAATTCTTCAAACTCTATCTACTCTAACACTTCTCTCATTCGGGTCTGCAACAGAGAGATAATTACGCATCATAACCAATACATCCTTGGTAATCTTCATTTTCTCAGTTACTGTGTCAAAACCAAGGTCACCCTTGCACAAAACACCCACTAAAGGTCATCAGGTTTTAACACATAATCCAAAACAATTTGATTATCCTCATCTCAAACCGTAGCAGACAAGTGCCGGTTAGGAGACTTCGCAGGACATTACACTCTATCATGCATTAGTATCTGACATTTGAAACAACGTTATTTAATTCTTTCATATTCAATCCCTACATTAAACACCTCTCCTGCCGGTAATTCAAACTCCAAGGAATTATTCAGCACATTAGTAAATCGAGATGGAGTTTTGCTTGAATAAACCATTTACTTTGGGACTTAATGGAGTCAAAAGCTAGTTCTTTAACTAATCCAACATGCCCAGCAAAATCCTTCAATGTTTCTTTATTATAGCAATCGATCGGAATGTTTTGCATTTTAATCCACACTGTAAAGAACTTAAGGTAATCATCTGGTTCCTTATCTGACAATCGATCCAGGACTATGCACCAATCATCATATTGTCCATACACCATCTTCCGGGCACATTCTTCAAATCCGATTCAGAATCAAACACAAACTGAAAACGTTCCTTTGTTATGGTATATCCTCTGCATCTCCCAGCAACTCGCCACATCTGGGACATATTGTGAATGAAGCTCGTCATTTGCTGACTAACCGGATTAAGCAATCTTCCCACTATACTGCACCGATTCTGCTCCACAAGACAAGCCTTAGGGGCTGTTCTCAACTTAATTGGCCTATTCTGTATAAGCGACATCACCTCTATGACCTTATGAAGCGATTCGTATTCACCATGTCAAACACTTCCTTCCCAAATGAAGAAATACATTAACGATCACAAACACTCAAAAACATTATAGATTGCAAGACCACCGTACCAAGTAGCTAGAGATACTAGCGGCTACGACTTTGTACTCTAGGGATAAACCTAAATTTAATGTTTTTATGAGCAAGTAAGGCAATAAAACACAAGAAAATAAAACACGAGAGCCCAGGAAAAGAAAATATCCTTAGAGCATCCACATTAGTGAACCCCCTTTTGGGTTCATAGAAATATTTTATTAATATTCTGGTGGAATCATAAACAGTAAAGAACCTGTATGTATTTTGCTCCTGCATTAGAAATAAATTATATATTTGAAATATTTTTAAGAAATTATTATTTATTACAATGAGAATTTACATACATACAAAGATAATTATTCTTCATGACCAAACTTTTACCAAATATTCTCAACTAAATTAGCTTTCAATTGGCCATGTATCCGTTGATCACAAATTTGATTGCGAATGCCAAGCATATTACCGAGATTGGAAGGGATGTCCGTAGAGTACGAGGAATTCACCTCTTAACTTCTGCTTGATTCTCCTACTTCGAAGTCTGATGTATCATACTGAGTGTATCTATCTCTTTCGTTCTCTACTATCATATTGTGCAGTATGATACAACATCTCATAATCTTTCCTAAGCTTTCCTTGTCCCATAGTAAAGCTGGCTTTTTAACTATTGCAAATCTAGCTTGCAATACTACAAAAGCATGTTCGACATCTTTTCTGACGGCTTCTTGACATTCAGCAAATAGCTCTGCTTTACGACCTTGAGGAAGTGGAATAGATTGGATAAAGGTTGACCATTTTGGATAAATATCGTTAGTAAGGTAGTACGCCATACGATAGTTGTGGCCGTTGACCTTGAATTTAACTTTTGGAGAGCGACCTTGTAAAATGTCATCAAAAATTGGTGACCGATCAAGAACATTAATATCATTTAGGGTACCTGGGAGTCCAAAAAATGTGTGCCATATCCAAAGATCTTGTGATGCTACAGCCTCTAAGACAATTGTCGGCTTTCCTGAACCACGTGTGTACTGGCCTTTCCAAGCCGTTGGACAGTTTTTCCAGACCCAATGCATACAGTCGATGCTGCCTATCATCCCTGGAAACCCTCGTACCTCTCCAATATCGAGTAATCGTTGAAGATCTTCTGGTGTAGGTCGTCTTAGATACTCATCTCCAAAAAATTGTATTATCCGTTCAGTGAAATTTCGTAGACATAAAAGTGCAATACTTTCACCAAGTTGGAGATATTCGTCAGTCGTATTTCCCGCTTGACCATATGCCATCATTCATATAGCTGTTGTACACTTTTAAAGTGCAGATAGCCCGTACCTTCCGTGACCATTTCTTCTTTGCGTAAAGTATGGAACTTCATTACTGAGGTGATCGACAATTTGAAGGAACAATGGCTTGTTTATTCGAAAACGCCGCCTAAACATTTCTTGTGGGTATGTAGGATGTTCACTGAAATAGTCGGTCCATAATAGATTGTGTCCTTGTTCCTGTTACCTTTTGATATAAGCTCGTCTCTTGGCTTTTTGGCAAAGGTTTGCTCAAAATGTTGGTCGAACATATCCTCAAAACCTTCACTGAAACTTGCATCCATTTCATTAGATGATGATGAAGACATTTTGTGTTTCTATTACAAGAAATTTTAGAGGCTGGTAGTAGAAATTTTCGAAATTTTTGAGGTTGATTATAGAAATTTAAGAGGTTGATAATTGTAGAGAAAGGTAAAGAGAAGCTCAGAAAGGTAAAGAGAAATTTTAGAGTTGGTGCATTGTTTACAAACAAGTCTACTCTTTAAATAGAGGAAGAGTTCATCAAGTCCAAACACATTACATAACCCGTGAATAAAGAATAGTGTATAAACAAACAAAATTCTACACTAAACATATCTCGTGAATGAAGAAAAGTGTAGAAACAAACAAAATTCTACACTTTACATAACCGGTGAAACAAGTACACAAATACATAACTAGATAAACACATAACTAGACAAACACATTACATAACCCGTGATTCCAGCTGGTTTTCCTTATCGTGCAACACATAAGAGAACGAAGAGACAAACCAAATCAGTAGCTTGATAGAAACAAATAACAGAAAATAGACTAATTAAACAACAAGGCAAGAGAGTAGAACCAAATAAGCAAATAAGCAAACAGATCAAATAAAATAGACTAATTAACACAAAATCACATACAAATCAAAGCATTTCATCTATGAGTCTGTTCTCAGAGACACTTCTATATCAGAAAGTCTCTCTGTGTTGGCAAGGAGACGATCAAGCAGTTTTTGCTTGGATATGTTCTCTTTCACAGCAAGCATGCTCTGCCATTTTTCCATTTCTGCTTCATTCCCATGTTGCTTCTTGCGTTTGGCTGCTTTGCAAGCCTTAACACCAAGAGGTCTAACCTCTTCCATGTCAGGCTTCACAGCTTCCTTCCTTTTCTCCTTTGCACCATTTTTCGCCAAACAGGTTGACTTCCATTTTTGATCATACCTCAGTTCTCTCCAGGCATGTTCAAGGCCGAACTTGATCTGGTAGTCATTGTAGAAGATGTCATGGGCAGCCTTCATGACATCATTCTCATTTTGGCCACTAGCTTGCTCCTTTAAAGCAGCCTCATAGCTTCCCACAAACTTGCACACCTCTGCGTTCATTCTCCCCCACCTTTGCTTGCAATGACTTGCCTCTCGAGGAGCTAAGTCACTGACCTGAGGGCTTGAATTGAAATACTCCTGTATTCTCTTCCAAAACGCTCCTTTTTCTGCTCATTACTAACAACTGCATCTTTGCTGGTGTTGAGCCAAGCACTGATGAGAACAACATCTTCTTTTGGTATCCACTTTCTCCTTTCCACCTTTATATGATCTTCTGAGCTCTGGCTACTAAACCTAGGAAACTATGAGGTCTCTACGTCTATTGTTTGACTGCTCTGGGTAGCTAATAGGTTAAGAAACTCGGGGGAATATAAGGAAGAAGGATCCATTTAGGTTTTGGTGGTGTTTTTTACGGTTCTGAGATTAGGTTTATGTTCTGAGATTATGATTGCTACGGTTTTTAAACAAGTTTTTGCATTCAAAACAATTAAACAAATTCTAACTACCAACCATTTCTACAATTAACTCTAACTCTAATTGCAAACATTTCTTATCACATCAAATCAACATTTATCAAAGCAAACAGAGAGAGCATTAAAACATACGGAGTATTAACAAAGCAAATAAAGATTCATCACACCAACCAAAACAAATCAACATTCATCAAACATACAAAGCAAACAGAGAGAGCATTAACACATTAAATCAACATTCATGACACCAACCAACCAACAAAGAGTTAATGACACTTATATTTCCTATCTTTTTATGCTTACTTAGTTTTTTCTAAGAAAATTATCAGCTAAATTACCTTAAGTTGTCACTCGTAGCAGAGCTTTTGTAGGAGCTCCACCTGCCCAGTTAGGTTTTCAACCTGTTTCTGGACATGGAGAGACTAAAGAAACAGTGTCACTGACATAAAAACCTTTTGGCTCAAAGATATGAACTATATGAATGGAATGATAAATGCTTTTCCAACAACAAAATACTATATGAATCAAATGTTTATTAATCTTAAAACATATATCTCTATGACACTTCTATTTTTTTATAATATTGTTTTCAAACAAGTTTACAGATAAAGAAGTCGAATGTACTCAGTCATAACAAATTACAAAATTACAGACATTTTAGTCTGGGAAATAAAAATTATGATCTCTATTCTGGTTCTACGCTGATGATCTCTATCTCTGGTTCTACTAACTAAGCAAGAAATTAAACTCACCTAAATTTATAGAACTAAAAATGTGAATGATTATAATGATTAGTTTCATTTCATTTCATTGGTAGTAAGTTGATTAAACTCACCTTCAATGTCTCAATCTGGTTATTGCGCTGCTGCATCCCCGTGATAACAAGCTCAACCTCATTCACCCGCTTTGTCAGCCTTTCAATCTGCTCCTCGACACCACCCACCCAAGGCTGACGAAGATGCATTCCATCGTCCTGTGATAGAAAACAAAGAGAAATCAGTATCAGGTTATGAAGCGCTTCCTGGGAAAATTGAATAATGTGAGACTTACCTCGTAGTTTATGCAGGTGAAGAAGCGCTTCCCATGAAGAGTGTCGAAGTCCTCCTTCGCCATAACCTCATCGATGATTCTCCCACCACACAGACAAGATGTCAGAATCCCGTAATGTCCGTCGGCCATATGACAACTCATGCCGTAGTACTCCTTTAGCCTCTTCATCTCTCTTCTCTCTTTTGCGGATCCATGGCAAGGGATCTGTAATAGAAACGAAGAAGATTTCAAAACCTAATTAACAAGTTAAAAACACACAAATCGATTTCAAACCCTAATCAGTTCAACCCCCAAACGCTTTCTAACCTAAAATCGAATAAAAAAAAGTCTAGTTGATACTTACATGAGACTCGTCGATTTGGATGAGACTAGCCAAATTGCCAAAATCGCCCTTTTCTCGAACAAACTCTAATTTTTTTTATCGAATGACAGAAATGAAGAGTTATCGGTGGATTGCCCCCGACAGCGTAAAAAAACGCCCAATCATGATTCGCCACGTGGCGTGAACCCATCTCTTACGGGATGCCTCTCGCGAACCGGCTCTTATGAAATAGACTTAATAAAATTTGATTTTAATCAATCGGGCCTAAGAACCCGAGCTGGTGAACCCATTATAAACCTTTGATGTGGATGGTTGACAAAAACCCTTTACACTAAATTGCAAAGACTCTAGAGAGTAAAGGAAGTCATAAGCCTCAATCACGAAGAAAACTGATATTAGGTATAAAGTTATTGATTTAATTCTGGTTTGAATTTAATTTCAATTTTTTGGTTATTTAGTTCAATTCCATTTAATTTGGGTCCTTTTGGATTTTAGGTATGGGTCTTTTGGATTCTAGCGCCCTCCCAAAGCGACGAACTAGGGTCTCCGAGTTTCGATCGCGTTTTGCCTCTCCGACAATGAGTCTGCGTTTCGAATTTGCTTGATGTAGTTTCACTCTGCCACCATTCATATGAATCTGGAGCTTCCTTAAGGTGAATAGTTGTGAGGTAAGCTTCGATGTTTAACATCTCCTCTGATCTAGCTGTAGGTAGGATCCATCTTTGACCATCCCATATGTTTGCTACTGTAGATTCCTTGCTCATACCCATACTATATGTTCTGCCATGAGACGTTCGCCGAATTATGTCCCTCCAAGGTTCCTTTCATAAGAACCGGCTGACCAGATAATTTATCTCTTTTATACAGCCTTTAAGTAGTAGAAAAGTCCAACACCAGAAATGTTGTTATACCAGTGATCACTGAGTTTATAAGTCCCACACCAGAACGTTGACTTTTGTTTCACTGTAGTTTTTGTAGACAATGGAAGTAACTAGTTACTATTGACTCTCAGTCTGATACTTGATTCATTTCAAATTTGTTTGATTTTGTAGACAATTGAAGTAAGTTCCACCTGAGAATAGAACAAAAGATAATTAAACAATAATGGCGAATAGTAAGTACGAGTACGTGAAGTCATTCGAATCGGAGGACGAAGTTATGTTTCCCAGTCTGATGATTGTCCGTATTGATGGCCGTGATTATGCGAGGTAAATTTCTCGCGCTCAACAGTGATGGTATGTAGATTGTGAACAAGAGGAGTTATAGAGTCAGACAAGTTGTTTTGGCAACTTACTTGGATTTATTCTAGGTTCCTCACTTTATGAATAGATTGTGCTTCAGATGGTTCTTGAAACTTGAAAATTGATAAGGATTGTGTTCACATGAATCTATATATGCATGTGTGTTTTTATAGAATGTCAATGGTTCCCTTATGTTTCTTACACCCTTTCATTCTTAATAATTGTAGATTTTCCAAAGTTCACAAGTTTGAGAAGCCTAATGACGAAACGGCACTGTATTTAATGAATTCATTTGCATCTGCAGTTTTGGAAGAGTAGCCTAGTTTTTGCATATGGATACAGTGACGAGTACAGGTACCATTGTCACTTCAAATCACTTTACTTGTCTTAGTTTTGACTCGTGCCTGTATATATGTTAGACAAGATTTTATTGTTTTCGTGTATTATGTAGCTTTATATTCAAGAAAACATCAAGATTCTACCAGAGACGAACTAGGTATTGATTTAATTTATACTTTTGTTCTACAATGAATTGGTATTGTAGGATCTAGGGGATAACTCTAGTTGTATTTTTCTTGTGTATGATTTGACATGTACTTTAATCTTCTTTATATTGTTTCATATGCAGTAAGATTCTCTCTTTGGTAGCTTCATTTTTTGCTGCGGTCTATGTAACAAAATGGGAAGAGTTCTTTCCTCATAGAAAATTAGAGTATGCTCCTTCCTTTGCTTCAAAATTTGTAAGTTGTGCATCCGTAGATGTTCTTCAAGCATACCTTGCGTGGAGACAACATAACTGTAAGACCTTCTCACATCTATGTTCAGTGAATTTCTTACTTAAAACAAATTCATTTTAATCTACGTTCTGGATACTATTAGTATTGGCGTTTATATCTACACTTTGTTACAACTTCTATTGTTTTTTGTTCCAGGCCACATCAGTAATCAGTATAATACATGTTTTTGGATGCTAGTAAAAAGTGGAAAGACATCAAGAGAAACACAGGAGATTCTGAAGGTGTGTTTTCTATGTATTTCTCCGTGACAAGTTTGTTTTCCATGGAATATATTTGGCACTATGACTAGGCTTTTTGATTTATGATATATGGTCCTTTACCTTCACCTGGTTTCCTACCTTGTAAGCATGTTTCATTGAAAGATCACACTACTTCCTATTGATGCCTGCAGGATACCCAGAAACAACAGAGAAATGAACTTCTTTTTCAGCAATTTGGTATAAATTATAAAATGCTTCCTGTTTTGTTTTGTCAAGGATCATGCCTTTTTAAGACAAAGGTGATTTTTAGATTATTTCATCTATTTATTTATTTTTATTTTTTTCTTCTTCTATATGCTTGCTTTGAGATGTGCAGCATCGGTGTGTAGAATTTAGAGCTTTCAGTTGGTAAGAACAGTAAGTTGAGTTTCTTGAGTGATTTGGATGGTGTTTGACTGTTTATGTATGTTTTTAAATCGTGAATTTCAATTTCTTGAAATCATGTAAATTTATTCTATATTTTGCAAACGATATCTATGTTATTGCCCCTATATTACAAACTATATCTATATTTTGCATTGCTGCATCTTGCATGTTCAGCTTACGGAAACAATTTTATTAGCTGAAACAATTATGTGAGGGCCAGATGTTCTCATGTCTTTACATACGGTAGGTTTAATGTATACCTCAGATGTGTGATATACATTATTGAATTTATTCAGGTGGAAGAAACTGTAAAGCATGATGAGAATGGTAATCCTGCAAAAGTAAAACGATTGAGAAGAAGGGAAACTTTAGTGCATTCAGAGAACATTGCCGGAAGAAGCTTTTGGAATGAACACTCCTCTCTTCATAAGGATCTTGAATATTTTGCAAAAGACATTGGCAAAATAGAACCCGATTATATTAAGTCGTTTCAGTTTGAGAACAGATTATTACCTTTAACATGGGTTGTGGTTAGGATTGATGGCTGCCATTTTCATAGGTAATGTGCTTTTTAGTCTTTGTATTCTTAGACAATGTCTCTTGCATGTAAGCCTAAGACTTATTAAAAATCGTTGTTTGCTGGGATTTCTTTCAGCTTTTTTCTAGTGCTTTAAAATATGATTTATTAGGCGATCTTAGTGTCAATTACAAGGAAGTAAAAGTTTGTGAACTTGTAAAAATATAAGAACAGTAGTTGACCACTTTGGCAAACAAACGCCTGCATAATGATGCTTGAATAATTACTAGCGTTTTATTGTCAGTGAAACTCATGAAGCTTGCTTTGATTTTGATAGATTTTCTGAAGTTCATGAATTTGAGAAGCCAAATGATGAGAAAGCTCTGAAACTTATGAATTCATGTGCAGTGGCTGTCCTTGAGGAGTTTCAGGATATTGTATTTGCCTACGGTGTTAGTGATGAATACAGGTTTTGTAACTCTCGGCCTATTTAAATGAACTTTTAATTTCTTGAAGTAATCAAGTTCATCTTGGGTTTGCAGCTTTGTTCTGAAGAATGAATCCGAGCTTTACAAACGACAGTCCAGGTCAAACTAAATTTTCTATGTCCTCAAATTTCTATGTTCTGAAAAATATATGGTTATGTGTTTCAGGCTTAACTTATTTGTCCTTCCTGGATGTATCTTGTTATTTCGTTCTCTTCATATAACTTAATTCAAGCTATCTTGGTGCAGTAAGATCATATCTGCAATTGTGTCCTTCTTCACATCGATGTACTTGATGAGATGGGGAGATCTTTTCTCTCACAGAAAACTGAAGTACCCTCCATCGTTCGATGAGCTGTATGTTATCCAACATCAGAGATTCTCCTGGATTATCTAGCTTGGAGACAAGTTGACTGTGAGTATTGTTGTCTGATAAGTGAATAATCGTCTTGGGAGATAAGTAGTCATGCAGTTTGATTTGGATGCTTCTATTCAGCCAATTCGTTTTGTCTTGTAGGCCACATCAATAATCAGTATAATACATGTTTCTGGATGCTTGTTAAGTCTGGGAAAAGCAAAACACAAGCCCAAGATTACTTAAAGGTGCTTTGTATTGTCTGTCTTTAGTAGCCAATGCTCGCCTATTTTTTAGTTCATTGAATAAATGTGATTTCTGTATTTCATTTATAGGGAACCCGAACACGAGAAAAAAACGAGCTACTTAGCCACCAATTTGGAATTGAGTACAACACGTTGCCTGTTATATTCCGCATGGGTTCTTCCGTTTTCCGTGTAAAGGTACTAACTTTAATTATCAAACTCCATAATTTTGAAATTTGTTCTCGAGCTGGTTCTTCGTAGAAAAGAGTGGAGAAAAGGGTTCTCTAAATCAGGAACCCAAAAGAAGTTTGTTCTGCTAAATTCATATGTTAGCTGATGAAATATTCAAATGATGTGGCATTTCTGAATATGAAACATCCTTTCTTATAAGTGGTTTTAATTGTTTTTACATAAAGACGCAGGGAGGTGTAATAAAAGAGAATGGAGACGTTTTAGAGGATCAAATGGAAGATGTGATTGTCGACCATTCTAACCTTATCGACAGTTGTTTCTGGCAACAACATCCTCACATTCTTAGTCCCTCTTAAAAACAGGTTTTTCATTGGTACCATATAATCCAAACCCACAATCGTATGAGGTTGAGCTCTTATTTTAACTAACCGAAGCTGATATTGACCCAGGTGTTTACTTTTTAAATTATTTTATTTTACTTTACTTTCACTATATTTTTCCATGATTTATATTTGTTTATACACTTGTTATCTATTTGACCCAAAAAAAAAAAAGAAAAAAAAGAAAAGAAAGAACACTAGATATCTTAATTCATTTCTATATAATTGGCCGTTGGTTTGCTTTTGTTTTTTTAACCTCTACATTTGCGTCAAAATAGTAGAAATTGCAACCCCGTCACTGCACAGAGGATGACCCCATCTGTAGTAGTATCTCATTTCTGATCCAAATCATTTTCTCTACATTACAACTAAAATTGTAAATTACCTTGTATTTAAGTTATAGTTTAGTTCATGATTTTGCATACAACCAAAAAAAAATTTGAAAACTTTTCAAGACAATAACTTTACTCATGTGTTATATCACATGTCATGCCATTAAAAAATAGGTAAAATATTAAAGTATTATTAAGGGTAATTTTGTCATCCTAATTTTTGTTTATACTATTTAATATGAGATACTCGAATGAATTTTTGACTCCCATTAATAGATTCAACATTTAATTTGCAAATTTATTATATATAGTTTTGATAGTTACATTTGGTTGTCTTAGTTTTCGTTAATATTAATCTTATACTCCATCTGTTTCTTAAAGATTGATGTTATAAAAAAGTCACACATATTAAGAAAATATTTAATAGTCAATTATAAATATATACTATTTTGTACTGCACAATTTTTCATAATTCTACATCAATAGTAATTCAGAAAATTATATATATATATATATATATATATATATGATTCACATTTTTTTTATCTCTAATATTGGATTAGATGTTATTGGTTTATATAAATTTTTACTATTGCATTTTAAATTAACATATTTTGATATGACTTTTTGTTATATAGATATTGTTGGTGAGTTAGTTCATGTGGATAATCTTTTAAGAAAATGAATTAAAGAGCTGGGTAAAAGATAGGGAGAGGAAAAAACCTAGGTGATGCGGCGGCGATGGGGAGGAGATGTGGTGGAGATGCAAAATCTATGGGGTTACGATGGCGACGGAGAGGTGATGACGAATCGCGATTGAGGAGATACGAAAAGGATGAATTGATGTTTCGATGCGGAGGAAATGTGACGATGAGACGATGTGGAGACAAAGAAAAAGGTGAGGAGGAGAAACTTATGGAGGATGATGTAGAGGAAGATGGTGGCAGAGACAATAGGATATCGATGGTGTATCACGATCCGGCAAACTATGTGGGTATGGCGATGGACTCAGATTGGATTGATGGGAATTTTGATCCAATCAATGAAGCAAAAATGGTTGTATGGTGGATTGAGAAAATCTCTGCAAATCCTTTACACAGGTCAAAGGTTTCAATCCATAATGGTGCCTTAGTTAATTTCTTTACTGGATGGATCCTAATATTGAAAGATCAATTTATGATTGACCGTATTGATCAGATCTCAAATATCATACTTAGAGATTCAAGGGTTCAAGTAATGGTTTATCACCTAAATGTTTGTATTGATCAGTCTTTCTTAGACCCAGATCTCTCTAAGTCATTATTTTGGGTACAAAAAATCTCGAATCATTATCTGAGAGATATGGTTGATAAATACCCAATACATGTGGATCCTAAATGTTTACAAACCCACAATGTGATCATGAGAACAATAATGCTTGATTGCAATATTGGGTGGATTACCATTCAAGAACTAGAGTTAATAGACGTTGCTAATTCAGTTCATCTAGCTTTATGTTAATTTGGCTCCAAATCTCAAGTGATCGAGTTTTAGATGTTCAAACCACTTTAAGGATTATATATCAAAGATTTGGTCTGATATTCTTACTAGGTTCGGTTTTTGATTTGCCAAAACATGATCATAAAATTAGTATGCTAAGTTTTTGGTATATGAGGGTTTGGAATAGCTTTCAGTTTGGCAATTATGCTAATACTGAGATCTTTTTATATTTAATGATGAACGAACAAGATGATATGGTTATGTGCCATTTGCCCTTATATTACTAAGAGATTGATGAATCTAAATGCAGAATAGAGAGAGGCAATCTGGATATCAATCAAAGATACCATTTGGAGTGAACCTTTCTTCAGAAAGAAAACTCCTTTATCACTCTCTATCTCAACTTGCTCTGATTTTATTCTATTATTTGTGCTATTTTTAATATATGTTGATCTGATTGATTCCCTGTGCTTTCAGATTTTAAACATGGGAGGAAAAAGGAGCTTGGCGAAGGCCCCACTAAAGCATAATTCTTATGATTAAATCTTTATGTTGGAATTGCCAGGGTGTTGGCAACCGTCTTACAATAAACTATCTTAGGTATATTTGGAAGATTCATAAACCAGTTTATTTGTTTCTTTCCGAAACTAAGAATAGTAATGTTTTTATGGAAAAAAATCTTTATCATTTTGGTTATAATATGATGATTACGGTTGAGCCTAATGGACGAAGTGGTGGTTTGGCTCTATTTTTTAATAACGATTTAAATGTGACGATGAATTACAAAGATAAAATATGATCGATATATCTTTTATTTCTAAGGGAAAGTTAATTTTCATAACATTCCTCTATGGTGAACCAAACCAAAGTAGAAGAGATTATGTTTGGGAAAGACTAACAAGAATGGGAACTACTCGTAATGAACCATGGTTAATCATGGGCGATTTTAATGAACTCTCTGGAAATCATGAAAAATTAGGAGGAGCCCTGAGACATGTAAATACCTTCCAAGTCTTTAATCTAATGATCCAAAATTGTGGTCTAGTGGAATTTCCAAAAGTGGGGAACCCTTGGTCATGGAGAGGAGTACGGAACACGAATATTGTTCGGTGTATGTTGGATAAAGGTTTTGGAAATGAAGAATGGCACAATTTATTCCCGATTTCAGAAATTGAATACCTAGATATGATAGGCTCCAATCATCGACCTATTCTTGGGAGATATAATGATAAAAATTATCAAAACAAACGTCAATTCATGTTTGATAAAAGATGGATTGGCAGAGAAGGGTTTTCAGAGACAATTGAAAAAAGTTGGAAAGGCTTTTCTTGTCGACGTCGAATCTCATTTACAGGAAAAATAAAAAACTATAGAAGAGATATTTCTTACTGGAGGTGTAAAAATGTTTCATCCGGAAAAAAGCAAATCAGTGATTTGATTAAGCTAATTGAGGATTTACAAAATGATAATTCAGCAACTACTGAGGCAATTTCAGAAGCGAAAAGTAAGTTGAGAAAAGCCTATACTGATGAAGAACAATATTGGAAACAGAAAAGACAAAAAAAATGGCTACAAGAGAGGGATGAGAACACAAGATATCTCCATGCCTAAACCAAACAAAGGAGGGCACGAAATAGAATTGTTGGTCTCATGGATACTAATGATGCTTGGGTAACTAGTGACGAAGATATAAACAGGAAAGCTTGCCGATACTTCACAGAACTATTTACCACGAATGGTAGGCCATGTACTTCGGATGATATAATGGAAATTGAGCCAAAAGTAACGGAGATGGAAAATAAAATGCTATTAGGATAATATCCAAAGTCTTATGCCTACGTTTTAAGAAAATTCTTCCCAAAATTATTTCTAAATCTCAATTAGCCTTTATGGCTGAACGACTAATTTCAGATAATATTTTAATTGCTTAAGAAATGTTCCATGCTCTACGAACTAATAAAGCAGTTAAAGGGAAATTCATGGCTATAAAGACCGATATGAGCAAAGCCTATGATAGGGTAGAATGGAACTTTGTCTAGTGTTTACTAAGGAAACTTGGTTTCCATGAGCAATGAATAAAATGTATTATGTGGTGCATTACTACTGTACAATACTCAGTCATGATTAATGGTGTTCCTAATAGAAAAATAATTCCTAATCGGAGACTATGTCAGGGAGATCCCTTATCATCCTATATTTTTATATTATATACTGAGGTCCTTGTTTCAAAGCTTTGCAAGGCTGAACAAGAAAAAATGATATCGGGAGTCTGCATAGCAAGGGAAAGTCCCACGATCTCCCATCTACTTTATGCAGATGATAGTCTTTTCTTTTGTAAAGCCACAAAAGAAGAAGCTTTTCATATTCTGAAAATTTTAAAGGACTATGAGTTGGTTTCTGGACAACAAATCAATTTCCAGAAATCATCGATTCAGTTTGGTCATCCTTATCCTGAGGATGAGAAGAAAATAATACATCAATGTCTAGGGATTCATTAGACAGGGGGAATGGGATCCTACTTAGGCCTTCCAGAAAATATTGGAGGTGCTAAAACAAAAGTTTTTACCTTCATAAAGGAAAAACTAAATGAACGGATCAATAGTTGGTCATCAAATTTTTTATCAAAAGGTGGCAAGGAGGTGATAATTAAATCAGTTCTCACGGCTTTACCTACTTATGCCATGTCATGTTATAGACTACCAAAGGCTATAACAACAAAGTTTAACTTGGCCATCGCAAATTTTTGGTGGTCGAATTCGGAAAATTCAAGGGGTATTCACTGGAAGAAGTGGTAAAACCTTTGCAAACCTAAGATGGAAGGAGGTTTAGGTTTTCGAGCTTTGGAAGAATTTAATTCTTCCTTGCTTGTTAAATAATTATGGCGTCTAATAGACTATCCAGAGTTTCGTTTTGCAAAAGTGATGAAAGGAAGATATTATAAAGATACATGTCCAATTACATGAAAAATTAATTCTAACCCCTCTTATGGATGGAGAAGTATCACATCCAGCCGTTCTTTAGTTAGTAAAGGAATGATTAGAAAAATTGGAGATGGAAAACAACAAAGGTTTGGTCTGACCCTTAGATACCGGATATATCCCCAAGAGCGGCGATTGGAATTGATCCAAATATCTTCCTGGATCTCACTGTCGATCAATTTATTGATCCCCACACTAGAACGTGGCGAGAAGTTATACTAAACCAATATTTTATTCCCTCTGATGTAAATCTCATTCTAGGGATTGCTATTTCTCATCGATCAAGACCAGACTTTTGGGGATGGCATTTTACAAAAACAGGCAGATATACAGTTAAATCTGGGTATCATACTGAGGAAAATAATTATCTCCTTGATGTTGGAAGTTTTGGACCTAATTTCCAGGCACTCGAAATCAAGATATGGAAATATGATTTTCCAAATAAAATAAAACATTTTATGTGGCAAGCTTTATCTAGATGCCCTGCTGTTAAACATAACCTATTTTCTCGAGGTATAAATTGTGATCTTCGATGTAATAGATGTGATGCTGGGGAAGAAACAATTAATCATGTTTTATTTGAATGTCCGCCTGAAATTCAAACCTGGGCACTTTCAAGTATTCCCTCGGCTATTGATGTTTTCCCTGGAAATTCTATATGGTACATCTTTGATTATCTTTTTTGGCGTATACATGACCAAATAGAGGTCGAATTTTTCCATGGTTAATATGGCATATATGGAAGTCAAGAAATGATAATTGTATCTCACAAAAAAGTAGAGATCCTAGAGAGATAATTACTCAGGTGAACGAGGATATGCCGGAATGGAAAAATGCCAGATCTAGTGTTGCAGTCAAACCCCAACCGAGCCCTTCACTGTCCTTATTAAGACCTCTGTGGTCTTTTCCATCATCTTCAGACCAGAGTTTTACAGGCGTTAGGTGTAATGTTGATGCATCATGGAAGAGCTCGGAAGTGGTATCAGGAATTGGATGGATGTGTTTCCCAGATTCTGTCGAAGGAGTAAGTACAGGTGCTCGTTGTATTAGAAGAAGTCTATCTGCCCTTCATTCAGAATTTGAAGCTTTGCTATGGGCAATGGAGTCTCTTTTAGCCTTCCAATTTCTAGAAGTGGCTTTTGCAACAGATTATGCAGATGTGGTAAAGATCTTTATGGATCAGGAAGAATGGCCGGTGTTTCGTCCTTACCAAGAGGATTTTGCTAGGTTGAAATCTCTTTTCCATCTATTCTCTTTACATTTAATTCCGAGATCTTTAAATCATATGGCCGATACTCTCGCTCGTAATGTTAGAGAGTATTCCAATGGTTTATTGTTGTAACCCTCTTATTTTTGTAATATTATGATTTGAGTTGACAAAAAAAAGAGTTAGTTCATGTGGATAATTTCGCTATCATTGAGACAAAAGGAAAACAAATTAAGTAACTGACTATTAAACTGAAGAATTTTGAGTATATTTTTTTATAATTGTTATAATGTAAAAAATATATTATCTCGACTGTTTTCTTTTTATTGTTTCAGGTACGTTCGATTATTATGTGTTTTTTTTGCAAATATGTTGAATCTGTTTACGATGAAGTTTTAAAAAAATTCAATAATCAAACTGTAATACTCAAACTCATTAAACTCAAGTTCCGACACATTCTAGTAAGGCCTTGGGCGGACC
>OVBA01000147.1:7817-94188 GCA_900406435.1 Lepidium aucheri | reverse complement strand
CACATTTTGTTCCAAACATGAAACATGTTATGCACCATATTAGTAATTAGTGATAAAATATGCACCATATTAGTAATTCTTTCATAAAACTATCTCTAACCGATAACCAGTTTTCACTTTCCAATTTACTTTTTTGTTAATTTTTTTAATGTTCTATTTCAATATAGCTACGAGTGTCTTAGAGTGATGACGAATTCACCGATCATTCTAACACTAGACTGTGACATGTACTCCAATGATCCTGCAACACCAGTTCGTGTCTTGTGTTACTTAACAGATCCTGAAATCAAATCTGGTTTAGGGTATGTGCAGTTTCCTCAAGTATTTCAAGGAGTAAGCA
This sequence comes from Lepidium aucheri, assembly GCA_900406435.1. NCBI lineage: Eukaryota > Viridiplantae > Streptophyta > Magnoliopsida > Brassicales > Brassicaceae > Lepidium > Lepidium aucheri. The sequence goes on along the minus strand of OVBA01000147.1, from coordinate 93,848 downwards.
AGAATGATATTTATGCATTCGAGTACAAGTGGCTCTTTGAGGTCAATATGATTGGGTTTGATGGTTTAATGGGCCCCAATCATGTGGGAACTGGTTGTTTCTTCAATAGAAGAGTTTATTTTGGTCCTGTATCTAACCTGATACTGCCTGAGATAGATGAACTTAACCCCAATCGTATCGCAAATAAACCCATCCATGCTCAAGATGTTTTGGCATTGGCTCACAATGTTGCAGGATGTGTTTACGAGCAGAACACCAACTGGGGATCCAAGGTAACATAATATAAAACCAATATGCCTAATTATTTCTTCATCATTGTTTTATAAAACTAATAGCTTCAGAACTCTGCAAATTGGATACAGATATGGGTCTTTAGTAGAAGACTACTACACAGGCTACAAGCTTCACTGTGAAGGATGGAGATCAGTTTTCTGCAGTCCCAAAAGAGCAGCATTTTTAGGAGAGGCCCCCAAAAGTCTAATTGGTATAGTGAGCCAACAAAAGAGATGGGGCACTGGGCTTCTTCAAGTTGCCTTTTTAAGGGATATCAGAAAAATGGGCATATTACTTGGTTTAGGATATTGTCACTATGCGTTTTGGCCAATTTGGTCAATTCCTCTAATCATCTATGGATTTTTGTCTCAACTTGCCCTCCTACATGGAGTTAGCGTCTTTCCCAAGTCATCGGATCCATGGTTTTGGCTTTACATAGTCTTGATTGTTGGTGCGTATGGGCAAAACGTACTAGACTTCAAATTAGAAGGAGGAACTTATCGTGAATGGTGGAACGATCGAAGAATGTGGTTAATAAGAGGAATGACTTCATTCTTCTTTGGCTTCATAGAGTGCATTCTTAAAACTTTAAACCTATCCACGTTAGGATTCAACATCACCAGCAAAGCCAATGATGACGAAGAACAAAGCAAGAGATATGAGCAAGAGATCTTTGATTTCGGACCTTCTTCCTCTATGTTCTTGCCCATAACTACGGCAGCGATCGTGAATCTCTTTGCCTTTGTATGGGGGTTTTATGGTCTTTTCGCTTGGGGAGCAGAAATGAACCTTGAACTGATGCTGGCGAGCTTCGCGGTAGTGAACTGCTTGCCGATTTACGAGGCTATGCTGTTGAGGAAAGATGATGGAAAATTACCTAAAAGGATTTGTTTTCTAATTGGGGTCATTACACTTGTTCTTATTGTGTCAAGTTACTTCGTCCTCAAGTAACTGCATCTATCAAGCTTCTCTGTTGTTTCATTTTTATTACGTCTTGATTGTGGTAAACTGGGAGAGAATAATGTCATGAATTATGTAACTTGATGAAATCTTATCTCTCACTTCATCGTATAACATAAATATTGATTATCTTAAAACAACAAAGTGAATTTAGCAAGTTAGGACAGTCGGATCTGAAACTCGGGTCCGCGATGCCCCGCTAACACTTAAGCGGATACTGGTTGAAGACTCTTTCTCACTCAGAGTCTGCACTTCTTTGAGATAAACCACCAAGTCTCTAAATGATCAAGAGTCTTCTCTCTCCTTAGGTTGGTTAATCTGAAATCTCTATGTCTCCTAGGTCTTCCAAATGCTTCTTCTCCTGAACTTGATTATTATTCTTCACTAATTATAGATTGGATCATATGTAGCCGTTGAAAGATTATAACCAAAGCTTGTTAATTGTAACAATGAAGGATTGAAAGTAATAATAATATTATTAGAATTCCGGTGAAATCGGTCTATGGACGGACAAAAGTTATGTTCTTCTTTCAAACCACAAAATAGAGCAACACACCTTGAGTCATGCTTTCTCTCTCCTTCTTCTTCCTCTTGTCTTTTTTTCCCTTGTTCCTCGTACCCTCTTCTCCGTTTGGACAGATACAGGTCATTGTCATACAACCAATCCACACGAGTATAGATCTGCTCTCTGCTTTTTTATTGATATGGGGAGGCGTGGAAGTTGTTCGACGATATGCCTGAATGAAAAATTGCACAGGTTTCGAATTGTCAGAAATTCCGAGAAGGGTGATATGGTTGATTCAAAAATCGGCAGCTACTTCGAGCGTTCTATCTCTCTCGTTCTCTTACTCTGGTGCTGCCTCTTCCTCGTCTACTCCACGCTTGGCCTCAGCCATAATTATGGAGGTANTAATTTTTTTTTTTTTTTTTTTTTGCTCCGTGATATGCATTTTTGGTTGCCCTGAAGAGGAGAGAGATGCATGATTATTATAAATGTTGGTTAAGTAAATTTTTATCCATGAAATCATATCTAATTATCTTTGAGTTTGAAGCCTTATTATTTAGAAAATGGTAAGGGAAGACGGAAACAAATTTAGATTCTTTGAAACTTGGGTATATTCGAGAGATTGTTGCTATACTCTGCTGCATTGTGATCCCTTTTTCATTCCAATCTCTGAAAACATTCCATTTCTTTTGTAGATAAAATTGGGAACTACACTGATGGATCAGTCTCGAAGAACCTAAATTCCACGAGTTATGGAGATTCTGTTTTCCCTCGAGCCACTGGGAAAGAAAACAACTACTGTCTCCTTAGAAACGGCCAATTACAAGATGTATATGAGCATGTTCTCGGAAAGAACGCTATGTTGATCTGCAAAGTTGTGTTGCCAAAACGAAGAACAACTAAGACCCTCGAAGCTCGTGATCCCAGATATGTCAATCTTGAAGACAAAAGTCTCCAAGTGAATGGATTTGACGTGCCATCGCAGCTTGCAAGTAATGGGACCCATTATAGGTTAGAACCAGATGGAACTGGGTATAACTACGCCTCTGCTATTAAGGGCGCAAAAGTTGTGAACCACAACAAGGACTCCAAAGGAGCTAGCAATGTGCTTGAAAAAGATCACGATAAGTATCTACGAAACCCTTGCTCGGTGTCAAATAAGTATGTCGTGATTGAACTTTCAGAGGAGACACTGGTTGACACAGTGAGAATTGCAAATTTTGAGCATTACTCTTCGAATCTCAAAGAGTTTAGCTTGTCAGGGAGTCTGAGTTACCCAACTGAGGTGTGGACACCTGTGGGGAGTTTCGTGGCTGCAAACGTCAAGCAGGTCCAGGCATTCCGGCTCCAGGAACCTAAATGGTTGAGATATCTTAAACTAAACTTAATCAGTCACTATGGCTCTGAGTTTTATTGTACTCTGAGTGTTGTGGAGGTCTTTGGCATTGATGCTCTTGAGCAAATGCTTGAAGATCTGTTTGTTCCATCAAAGACTCTTCTCAGTAAACCAGCTATGCTGGAACTGAATCAGGAAGTAAAAACTGCAGATGAAAAACAAGATGGGGAAATGAAACACAATATGACAGATCAGATTGGCAAAGAAACTGAAGCGCAGAATAAGAAAGATGATGTTGTGAAGACCATTAATAGCATGGGAGACAAGAAATATGAAGCAAAGGAAAAGCATAACGTTTTGAAAGTGTTGATGCAGAAAGTGAAATTGATTGAGTTGAATTTATCGGTTCTTGAGGACTCTATAAAGGAAATGAATGAGAAGCAACCAGAAGTTAGCTTGGAGATGAAAAGAACCCTCACACTTGTGGAGAAAAGCAAAGCTGACATTAGAGAGATTACAGAATGGAAAGAAAAAATGGTAATTCAGTTCTCTCCCTATTTTGTAGTCTCGGTTTCTTTCATCTCCATTAGTCTTTATCCGCTGTAAAAAACTGCTAATAAAAATTTGATTTTCTCTTAGCAGGATAAGGAACTTAGAGACCTAGAGCTATGGAAAACTCTTGTAATTTCTCGTGTAGAATCATTGGCCAGAGGAAACATTGCATTAAGGTCAGTACTCTTTTGTATGCGTACCAAAAATTGGATCGACAGCAAAGAGCCATCCCGTGAGTTAGAAACGCTTTCTTAGTTAACTACATTTTGCTCATTTTTTCTTGAAATCAGATCGGATGTAGAGAAGATTGTAAGAGAGCAAGCAAATCTAGAGAGCAAAGAGGTTGGAGTTCTATTGATAAGTCTATTTTTCTTGGTCTTAGCAACGATTCGGTTAGTCTCAACGCGGCTCTGGGCGTTTCTGGGGATGTCTTTTACGAATAACGTGCGATCGCTGTGGCTGGATAGTGGTTGGGTCATGATACTGCTAAGCAGCAGCATCCTGATTTTCATTACTTTGCTCTCTTAGTTAGTACATATAGGAGCTAGGCTTGGGGGCTGTTTTAATAGTACCTTGCTATTCAAGTTTAGTAGCTCTAGGATTAGTAATACAAAAGAATTTTCATCGATAATAGTTGGACAATCTGCCAAACAAAAATATAACAAATTGTTTTCTTTTCCTTTTTTTCTTTATTTTTTCATCTTAGGATTTAGAATGTTTGTCTGATTGATCTTTCAAACCGGTGTAACCAACAAACAACAACCCAAACAAAGAGATACTATTTTAAACTCTTAATAACACCTGTAGCTTGGTTTAGACCAAACCTCTACCAACATTACTTTCGCCTAAATGGTTTAGACGCTTGTATTAAGTCCAAAGTACAATTTTATAGACATCAACCACAAATGTATTCGAGAGGACAAAATGATGCAAATCTGTTTATACAAGCCACTACATATTCAAGTATACTCTCTTTCTGCGAATGTTTATGCTTACAACAACAGTAACATCGACACAAATAAAAGGCATCGTTGCTTTTTTTTGCCAACAATAGGATTAAAAAAACTCGATCCATAATCTAAATTCAACTCTCAAAAATGCCTTTTTAATTTATCAATTGTAGTGGGGAAAACTCAAATCTCTGATACTAGAGTTATTAGTTAGATCATTCTAACAGGTAGACAAAGAAGAATTCAGAAGTCGGACTACTATAATTTCATATATATATATATATATTATATATATCCTCTTGTTTTATTCTTTTAGAGTAAAATTAAAATCTACATATTAAAATAGTTTTGGAAAGAGCATTGGTAAAGGTCTTATTCAAAACGTAGGTAATGGCTTTACAACTCATGTTTGGCATGACCCATAGTTTCTAGGTATTTGTCCCAAGGCATGCGGTGTGTAGAGGCCCGAATATTTATCGAGATCTCAGTGTAGATCTACAGAATTAACAATCTACTAGATCTTGGAGGATTACACTAATTAGGCAACTTGTGGATACGAGGGATGTGCTATTAATTTTAGAACTTAGGTTAACAAATTTGAATAATGCAGATTCTTTAGGTTGGTATTTTAAATTTTTAATAAGTCGGGGAGATATTCAGTTAAGTCATTGTATAAGGTATAGACATCTAATGATTTCGATAGAGAAGTTAGGTAAGGACAAACTATCAAGGACCCACTGGAAAAATATTTGAAAACTTTTATACCTCCTAAAATTAGACATTTTATATGGCAAGTGATTTTATATTGTCTTCTGGTAAAAGATAATTTAAAGAATTGAGGTATTAAATGTGAAACAAGTTGCCTGCAGTATGGTGTAGACAAGAAAACTATTAACCACAATTTTTTGAGTGCCCTCCAGTCTTATAAGCATGACTTTTATTTTCCCTCAGGTATAGGAGATTTTCCAAGTCCATCGATTTATTAGAATTTAGACTATTGTTTTAGGAAAATTTTAGATCTAACAAAATTTAGGTATTTTCTGGATCCTATGGAATGTTTGGAATAAAATGAACAATAAGGTGATTTCCAATCTGGCTAGGGTTTTCACAAGATACACTTCATATCGCCGAGCTTGTAGCATATGCCTAGTTTCAAGTGTAAGTACCGACTGATAGTGTGGTGACCCTTAATGAATCTCAACCTCAATCTTTTAAGTTTTTGGAAGCAGTATCTAAACCTACGATTGGGGATTAGATTTTTACATGATTCTGCTGTTTTGTGGATGGATCCTGGAAAGACTTGGACTATTTTTCAAGAGTCAGATGGTATTGTTTTCCAGATTCTTTGGATGGTGCTTGTATGAGGACAAGATGTATCTATTGTTGCTTATTGCCCATATGTATAGAGTTTAAAGCGATGATCTGAGCTATGGAATCACTCTTGGTAATGGATGTCTCTAAAGTAGCATGTGCCACAGATTATGCAGAGGTATTGAAGATGGTGTATAATCTAGAAGATTGACCAGCCTTTGCGCATTACATGGAAGAGTATGACAGACTTAGAAGACTATTCTCCAGTTTTCTCTTCATCACATACCCAATACTCTCAACAGGTAGGCAGATTGATTTGCTTGTAATGTTTAACTCAATATTGTTCCTTTTAAAATTTTATGCCTTTTCTTGGCTTCCAAGTTTTTCTTGACTTCCAAGTATAATATAAGTTATAAGTTGATGAACAGAAAATTTATTCAAAAATAAAAAATGAAATTGTTGATACAATATATTGGCTGTAACTGATAACATGTATTCCACAATTCAGTTAGATTCAGCCAAGTCCACAATTCAATTTTTATTATTTGCACATACAACAATTCTACAGTTCTACAACCTGCTATTATTAAACTTTTTAAACTACTATTTAAATAGAATATATAATTAATTATATACCAAACGAAACATATTAATTAATTTTATAATAGAGTTTTATTTTGGTGTCCATGTATCTCCTTATTAAAGATGTACATTTAGGTATCTGTATGGATTAGAATAAGATTTTTCAAGTTTAAGCTTTTCATTTTCACTCAGTTAACACCTATTTAGACATTTTTTGGATCAAGTTTGGCCCAATATAGATTAGTCATAGGCATTCGGGTATTTAGACTAGATCGTGTCAGATTTTTTGGGTTTACTCATACAAGACTCATTTGAGTATTTTAAAATTTTGGATCGGGATTGGTTTGGTTAATTTTGGGTTCAGTTCGAGTTTGGATCGGGCTCGGTTTTTAAATTATTTTTTTGTGTCAGGTTTGGTTCGAGTTCGGAAAATTTTATCCAATTTTTTTCAAAAATTTTACTTTTTATTTGTTATTTACATGTTAATTATTATTTTTAATATTTATATAACTAAAAGTTCATATATATAAATACTTATTTTTAAATATATAATGGTATTTCAGGTTGTTTGGGTACTGTTGGGGGTAAGCCTCACTCTGAGTCTGGCCCATATAGTTTCGACAGGTCCACTCCACACATTTAAGACATTCGTTGCAATTTATGAGCATGTCCACGACATATAAAGCAATGCACCACGTGGTAGAGTAGTGGTACGCGATCACTGGGACAAAAGTATGCGTCCTCTGTAAGTCCAAAAGCGTACGATTGGATGGATGTGACAACATCTAATCACTACCACTTGGAAGTCGCGCACCAAACATTAAATGATGTTAGAAGGCTGCACAGCTAGCATTTAATGCCACTTGCGTGATCAACCAATCAGGAACCAGGAGAATCTACCTCGGGGAAGCAGCAAACAAGTGGCGGGTCCACATTCGGTAAAGTCATCATGATTATTTTGGCAGGAAAGCAGAGGGTTTGGAGGATTACCTATAGATAGGCCATTCATCTGCACCGAGAAAGGGATATATTCTCTTGAACTCTGAACTCTGTTCATCTTACTTGTCACTCCTAAAACTGAGTAGTTTGGCTCACATTGTAATACAAACACATTCATAATAAAACAACATAAGTGCTCATACACCACAAATAGTTGGCGCCGTTTGTAGGGACAAAGACCTACTCTCGACACAAATGGCAAGCACGATGAAGCAGATCAGACCATTATTTAACGCACAAAAGAACTCGTCAATGACGCCACAGAACCAAGGCATCGCTCCAAGCGAGACACTCCAAGCTTCCCCACCGGTAGCTCCACTGGTCAAGACCATCCAAGCGGAGCATACACCCTCAGCTCACACCGAGAACCTTAGAGCGGCGTAGAGAAGCCCCGACCCGCTGCAACTCATCTTTGAGTGAATGGAGCAAATGAACAGAGAAACCTCGGAACACCTAGAGTCACTGGCCACTGCGCATGTTGTGTGTTAAGAGCAGATAACCGGATTCAGAGCATCCGAGTGCACCCCTGAAAGGTTGAACCAAGTTCTGTTCGACGAGCCGCTCGTGGCCAAAAATATAGCCAGCACGACAGCGCTGGGAAAATAGGAAGATAGAAGGATAGAAGCCCTAGAAAAGGCCATCGGTGGCTGGACCTCGAAGTTGCACCAAGCGATCAGCTCGGCCTCCAAGCTGGAGCTCGTGCGTGCTCAAACGCGGAACACACCATTCACATGATCATATGGTTTAGACTTATCTGTTTTGATGGCCATAAAATCTTTATTACTTTATTGGTTAGTCTTTAGGGTATGCATTACTCATGAGCAAGGAGGATATTGTCAAATATTAATCTGCCCGCCATAAAAGCCCCTTAAATTTCAAACATTAAGCTTGGTAAGCACTATTTCAAACGGCTCTTCATAACTCTTGAGATGATCTTATATGCCACTGTACAAAGGCTTATAGGTCTCAAGTCTATCATCTTCCTCGGGTTAAGTACCTTAGTGATTGGGCATATTTGGTAGTTCCAGTCACGTAAGAGAACCCATTGCTGATAAACATTTTTGACTTCCTTTGTAATATGTACACCAACTACATCCTAATATGATTGGAAGAAGCATCATATCATTCCATTAGTTCAAGGGCTTTATTACTTTGAAATCCGAAGACAAAAGATTGAATCTCTTCATTTGTGACCATTTTCATAAGTTCTCTATTCTTATCTTCTTTGACACGAGGTTGGAAGCCCTCAAGGACTGCAGAAATAGAAAGCAAGTAGAAATACTCCACAACTACCTTATATTTTGAACCTTTTGAGAGCTATTCTTCCCTAACTGAGTTGGTGAGTATAGGGATTGTGTTTTGGACTCTCCTCTTTTTGAGACTATCATGAAAGAATTTTGCATTGTGGTCACCGTCTCTCAACAAGTTTTCTTTAGATTTATATTTCCAATACAAATTTTCTTCTCGATATACTTGGGATAAAGCTCTTCTTGATTCACGTATAAGGAATTGGTCGGATTTAGTTTGATTCATTCTAGGTCAATCTACTGCTTAAGTCTCTGTATTTTAGACTGAGAGTTACAGTCAACACCTCTTTTTCACAATGACAAAGCTCTTCTACACTATGCAATTTTACCAACTCAAGTCTCTGTTTGATATTGTCTATTCTATGTCTAGCTATTAACAATAACCTTGACACCAGCATGTGATAGTCAACTCTTGTCAAATATGAACCTACTAGTTCTCTGTAATTCTTCATGCATGAAACTAACTTGTATTAATATGTGGTCTAATCCAAGGCCAAAGTTGAAACCAATCTGAGTTTCCTGAGGCTCAGTTAAGTATACACCAAATATATAAATTATTCCTCCTTCTAGCCTAAGAAAATATGTTGCCACGATATAATAATCCTCGTAGGCAACAAACCTCCATCATATTACCAAAAGGTAGAAAAAAGGTTTCAGGTGTTGGAGGGCCACCTAATTTCTCAGAGTTATTTGAGATTTTGTTTAGGTCTCCAATCATATGCAAATTTTCATACCTATGACAGCCGATCTCAATCAGATTGTCCCATACTTCTTAACGACGACTTCTCTCAGGTGCACTATACACAAAAGTAATGTGAAAATTCATTGATCCAAGACTGACTTTTACATCAATAATATTCTTATTGGAGAATAATACAACATTATTATAAGACGATTACCAAAATACCGCCAATCCTCCACTCAAACCATTCGGGTCTACTACATGTGCTTCATCGTATCCTAAAAATGTTGAATGTGAATTAAAAATTTGTTGGAGTTTTTGGTTTCCATGAGGAACAAAAATTGAGGAAAAAATCACTCTTTATTTGCCTTAGTGTTTGAATTGCCAAGTCGTTCCCCAACTCCTGACAATTCCAGCTCAGAAGGCTCATCTTGGCGTCGGCGGTTCCTCCTCCAAAACCACCACCGATGTGTTGTGCTTTAAAGGCTTTGTGTATGAACCATTGTTTTCTTCCTCAATTGTTTTCCTTTTAAGGTTAGTATCTTCATCAGTTCGCAGTTGTTGCTTTTTTGTATAAATCATCATTGTCTTCTTCTTATTTTGTTGTCTACGCCATTTACTTGGCCTCTTCGTGTAGCGGATTACCGTTAGCCTTGAAAACCATTAGGACCATTACCAGTATGTACCATCTGCGAGTTAATACTTATCATCTCACTCCTTATATTGGATACAACTATTTCATTAGACTTTGGTTTGCAGGCATATTGACCTTCATGCACCACTTCTTATACATTATTCATGTCACATTTATATTTGAATACCAGTCTCTTATCTTTGTTTAAATATGATGTAACCATTGTAGGAAATTCACGATAAAGGAAAGCACTCTGATTTTGTGGTCGAGATTCCACACATGGCTACGAGTGCGGTCAATGCGGGCTTGCTTCTCAAAAGGATTTACAACAGATAAGTATCCCCTCATTACATCTAGGACCTCCTTAGCAATATTTGGCTTGCCCATTCGATTATCCAAGCCAACATCATCCTCGTTTAACACTCCAAACAAGGGATCTTTTTGGTAAGGTTCTGAGTTTAGGCCGTCAATGTTGACTCTCTACCCACTCCTGTAGCTGGTTACCAGGAATTGGGATTAAGAGGGCATCGAGTTTTGTCATGTGTTAACAGTTGGCATTGGTAACTTCTCTTCCTGATTCTTTCATACTCAAAACTGATAGTAACAACTCCTCCTTGTGGCAACTCTAATTCTTTGGAGTTTCTTAGAGATTGTGTTACATTAAAAAGAATTTTAGCGCGTATAAAACCATTGCTTTGCGACTTTAGAGGGTCAAAAGCCATCTCCACCACACGCCCTAGGTACCCAACGATTTCCATGTGCATTATAGAGTTATAGCACTTCAATAGTACATGGAGATGTCTCACCTAAACTTCCAAGAATTGCAGGTAATCTACATGTGGCTTTTCCACCCATTTTTCAATAATTATACAGCAGTGTTCATTAGTCCATACACTTGCATATAGGAGAGCTTGTAGATCCACTTATGAATCAAAAATAAATTGAAATGGCTCATTCAAGAAGGCGACCCCACGATAACGACTCATTATTCTCTATAATATTGGCATATCATGGATGGAATTGGACATCTTTTGGCTTTCTGGGTTCAAAAGCCTTCTTATGATACTGCATCAATTCTTCTCCACTACACTCATCTTTGGAATACAACGCAGCTTAAAGGGCTTCTCATGATCAATAGTCATATCCTTTGATGTGTGTTGTCTAAGGCCAAAAACATGATCCTGTATCAGGATTTTGTTGGTCCAATTATTTTTTTGGTCAATATTGGACCATAACTGGCCGGCTTCTTAGCTAAGTTCATGCATAATGCATGCAGCATAACTCGATCTCTAAATATACAAGTGCGTTTGTCTTTAGTAGACTTACCACCTACTATTATGTTAAAAGCCACTTAATGTATAATTTCCAAATTGTTAAAATTTACAAATTCCCATATAATGTTGATGACACATAATGGTAGTATTATTATAATTGTACCAGAAATGGAAAATCGAAATAAGAGAGACATTAAAGATTACTCAAAGATTCGATGGCTAGGGGTAAATATGACGAGAGTGAGTCAAAGAAAGTCAGCATCATTTGGGAAAAACGTGAGGAACAAAGATCCCACATAACCCGGGGAAATTTGTATTGTAGCCCGTCCAATAATCCATAATATTATTAGTTTAATTATATTTGTATAATAGTAAAATTTCAATGACCAATAACTACTGCTCAAAAAATTGTTAAGCGGTAATTGGACGATGACCTTTTGCTTAACACCTAAAAAGTCTAGACAAGATTTAGATAATTTTAGGTGGTTTAGACGGTTGTATAATAAATCATATTTTATATATATTATATATAAGATAAAATAATAAATAATCTGAAAATACATAATTTATAGGAAGAGAAAAAGTTAATTTTCTGTTTTTAAATTCTATAAAAGATAATTTGATGTTATTTGGGCATAAATTTACAACTAAACTATATTTTCAATTTTTATATAAATTTAAATTGGAATTTTATTTTCTTATAAAAAAAATCAAATGTCTAAGCCGATTAATCACCATCCAAACTGCTAAAATCGTCAAATTACTCCACCTATTTAATTAATCCAATTTTACTATAATTAAAATGACTTACCTCCATCTAACGCCTAGATCCTACCTAAACGGCCGCCTAGACTAATTTTTGGAACATTGCCAATAACACTCCCATGTTGTTTATATATATTCGGCATCTTGAATCACTTTTAAATATGTGGTCCACTACTTTTCAATTTACAATACATCTAAACAAGTTGATCATTCAATTAAACTTCTATTATAAAATTAGTTAATTTATTTTATTTGTTAATCAACTAATTAAAATGATTGCTTAGTATTTTATTAGATATAAAAAATATGAAAAAAGGTCACTCTCAAACTCGGATTATTTTCATTTTCAACACACAAAATAATATCTTTCTCGTGGACAATGTCTTATGTGTAATCCATTCGAATATACTTTTTTTATTTCTATTATTTTCCAAATTATATGTTTCTTTTATATTGTAAAACTTTTAGTTGGTAAACGAAGAATTTTTATATTATTGCATAACTGGATTTACATCGCTTTTAGACCAAATCAGTGATAAAATCTGATAATTTAAGTGATAAGTTTTCTTATTAGTGCTGGGATATTTAAAGTCGAAATTTAGCTCAAAATTCTCAAAAGTATAATTTTAATATTTGTAAGAGAATATGAAGTATATTGTTCAAGTGGTTAAATGTTCCAACGAAATTCGATTTCAGGATATATTCGATTAAGCTTGAAGATGATAGTTTGAGTTGCAAGCTATTCAATAGATCATATTAAGTTCGTTATGTTTAAGAATTAGGAGTTATCTTTTATAAAATAAAGATAAAGCATTAACTTAAGCACCATAATATATTAGTCTGTTTGTCATAAATTATTATTACAAATTTTTTACTAGAAAAATATTATGATAAAATAAAATTTTAATTACATAATATTTTTTTATAAAAATAAAAGATATTAGTTAATTAACGAAATAACTAAGCCAAGAAACAGGTGACCCAGTTGGCTTACTTGTGATTCAGGTAGACACCAGGTGATGAGTTCGAATCCCACTCAGTTCTAGTTAGAGAGCTTAGGTAGTTTTAACAAACTAAATAACTCATTTTCTTGTCACAAATCAGCTTCCACTAATTAAGGTATTGGATGACAACACATAATGGAAAAATTGATGCACAACATCCTACAACTTGACGAACTACATAGGTCAAAAACATCCGGGTGGAGAAACTCGAAATACACCGAAAAATTTGGATAGATGTTGGTTTGCATTCTCGAACCCAAAACAGATTCTGAACTAATCCAATTTATGTCACCACTGTCGAACAATCAAGGTGGTTCTTTGAAATAAGAATTCCGAGCTTTGAAAGACGTCTTCTATGGAGTACTGTAGGTGAACGCTAATCTCTGAGAGAGAAAAAAGCAATAATGTCTAAATTTATTTTAAAATAAATTAGCCTTGAGATAAGTCTTAAAACTAAAAGAAATCGATAAAATTTTAGTCTAAGGCCTATAGGAGAGATCTGGTCCTCAGCAGTCAAGCCCATTGGGCATATTAGAAATATATTTATGAAATACTTGATACCAAGCCCAAACTATGGAGTTAAGGAAACCCTAATAATCCAGTTGCAGCTTTGAACCTTAAGCTTGACGGCACCATACTTATGATGCCATCTTCGGACTCACGTCTGAGAATTGAAGAACTATTGCAGACTCGCCGGGAAGGATGAGAGCCTTGACACTATTGAATTTTTTCCAACTAGACGAACGATTCTCATAAACCGGAACACAGAAGAGGAGACAGCTTACAACTGAGCCGAAAGCTTGAAGCTCACCGGTGAAGATTCAACCGGAAAGCTTGAGCATGCACGAGAGATAATGGAGAGCGGATGAGAGAGGAGAGGAGACAAGAGAGAATACAGAGGAGACAACGACAAGCTTGGCTCCGGTAGAGATGGTTGGAGGTAGAGACATCAAAGATGTCTTCGTCCTCGAAAGACAAAGCATCTACCATTGTCATTACCGATAATTTTATCGTCAGATGAGAGGAGAAGAATAGGAGAAGCACAAGAGAAGACATAGCAGAAGACATAGAAAAAGAGCGATTAAAAAGGATTGTTCGACGCCGGTGAGATCTGGACTCGATGTCATTGGCATTGGAAGGTGGTGATTATAGATTTGCCTCGATACTTTAAATGAGAGAAAAACAAGCTTTATGAAAAAAATACACACTAAATAACTCATTATATCAACTTTTAACAACATAAATGTCTTATTAATTTATAACAAATCTTGATTTTTGTTAACCCACAAATACATTATAAATAGATAATATTACTAATATATACTTCATATAATAATATTTTTATATTTGATATAACAAAACGATTTAAATAATATCAAATATCGACGTCTATACTTTATAGGTTAATCAAGTATATATCTTAAGTTTATAAAGAGATATACATTCGAATATTATTTAAGTTTATCATAGTTAATTCCTAATATTTACTTTATATCATAAAGAGTTTCTCTAATCAATTATATCTTAAATTGTTTATCTTTATCCTCTTAAGTTAAATCTTATTCTTTGATTTAAATAGAGGAATCACATCATGACTAATACTAAAATTTCATAACAAAAATAGTAGCTGATCCTCATACTCTTTCTCACACAATCTTTTCGAGGTCATCATAGAGTCCTGTGTTTTTAATAAATAGTCTCGTTTTCTCAAAATTTCTTATTTGAAACTCTACAAACAAAATTGGAGAATTAAAGTTAAGATTATAAGGTTGTAGAAGGTGTTCACTCTAGAACTTGATCAAACCATTGAGATGTTTTTTTGTGATTTTAAGATTTGTTACTAATATTTTATCTATTTACACTTAAAATTATTAGAAATTTTTTCTAATGCATTCATATATTTTGTTTTAAACGGTGGAATTAATGTGATAATCGACTAGTCAATATATTTTTTTTTAAAAAGGTGAAATTCTCTATTGCAAGGAGAGATGAACCAGTTGTAGTATTCTCTTTACAAATCTTTTGGCACCAAAATTTGAGCTCCTTACTTGAAGAATCAAGATTAGGATTAAAGGTAACATGCCAGTTGACAAAAAAATGAATTGTTTAAACCTTAAAAAAATTAGAATACCAACAAAAAATTATTAATCTATTAAGAATATAGACACGCTAGAATATTATATGTTTATATACAATAATATATATACTGTAATATTTAAATATATAGATTATATCTATAATAATTTATATTAAAATAATAGCTAAAATGAATCTATAATACAAACACAATATTAATCTATTAAGATCATATTTTAAATTATTGAAAATATAATTTATATATGAAAATAATATATAAAATAGATCCAGAATGCTAACACATTATTAGTGTATTAAGATCATCATTTTACACACTTGAAACAATAGTTTATATATTAAAATAAAATATAAAGTATGTCCAGAGTATAAACACGTTATCAAAAAGTAAAGATCATTTAGAAGATTTTTGACAATATGAATGGCGAAATTAGGGTTGCAGAGAACGGAGATGATGACGTTACCATGGTTGATGTGGGGGTGAATGAGCGTCCTTCGGACATTCCTGCGACTTGGACAACGCGCGTGATGCGTTTGAACATGGGTGGTATTCATGTGGCTGAAGATATGAGAGTTTTGTGATGTCTAAGTTTAAGATTGAGTATCCTCAGCGTAAGAAAGGAGAACTGGTGATCATAGTTAAGAAAGAAGTGTTTGATGCAATGAATGGTTAATGGAAGAATTTTTTGATCATAAAAGTATCAGGAAAAACCGTGAACATTGCTGTGATGAAAAGAAAACTTCGTGAGTTATGGCGGCCAAAAGGATTTATGACTGTTATGGATTTTCCCCATACGTTTATTATGGTTCGATTTGGAGAAAAAGCGGACTATCTTGCTGCTTTAATTGGTGGACCGTGGCATTTGTTTGGGAGTGTTATCTTAACACATGCCTAGGGATCCTCACTTCGATCCTTTGAGCAATAATATTCATAGGAACCTAGTGTAGGTTCGTATTGATCATCTTCCTTCTAATCTCTACCACAGTCTGCCTCTTCTTGGTATTGTGGGAAGTTTGGGTAATGCATTACAGGTTGATACTAAGAATTTGAACTTCTCTGGGAGTTGTTTCACGAGAATTATGTGAAGGTTGATCACTTGGAACCATTGATTTGATCTCTCTTGATTAATAATGAGAGATATTTCGTATCGTATGAGGGCATTACTGTAATCTGTTCTGGTTTTGGGAGATATGGGCATCTTCTACACAACTGTATGCATGCTCCTAAGGAAATTATTATTGTGGATAAGCAAGTAAAGCTTGTGGAGAAGCAAGTGACCCCGTCCCAGTCTCATGATATTGCCTTAATCTTCTGATGGTTTTAAATTAGTTTGCCAATTAGGTCAATGTAAGGAAGCTCAATTGAATTCAAATTTAATGGTGTTATTAGCTGGTAACTCAGGAAAAGAGAATCCAAAGGTTTGGAGTGTCCAAGCCAGATCGAGTTCACTAGAAAACATCTTCTTGTCGAATAGTTTTGGTAGCCTTTTGGCGAATGGACTGGATGATAAGAATACAAAGGCGAATGAGGGTAACATGGGAGACAAGAAAAATGTTTTTGCTAATGTGGGTGTGAGTAGTTCAGGTGCAATCTTGGGTTTTACTAGACATAAGAATAGTGCTATTCAAAAAGAGCGTTGATCTAGTGGTGTGAAGAGCCAGGACTGTCAAGTACAAAAGGGTAGACAAATTCCTCCAAAGCTCACTAGAGGTCTAATCTTTGGTCCGACTAAAGGGGAGGTGGAGTTTTCAGCTTTGAGTAAGCGTATGCATGTCGAGAAAGAGAGCTTTGGAAATGATGATCAACAAGATGATCTTGATATAGTAGGGGTGCAAATTCCTTTGTTAACTCTACTAGCGCTGAGAACAGAGATTCACACGAGTGTTGAGGGGATGGAAGAGATGCAAGTTATGTCAACTAGTAAGGAAGTGGAGACGGTGCAGTCCTGATGGTCTACCCCGATATTACTAAGGAGGCTTATTATCTTTATAATTATGAATATTATTTTATGGAATTGTTGGGGGCCGAATAAACCCAACATTAGACATTTAATCTGATATGTTCTTAAGAACTTCCAGGTTGATAATTTGGCTGTATTTGAAACATATGCTGGTGGTGATAGAGTTTGTGTTATTTGCCAAGGGCTGGATTATGACCATTGTTTTGTGGATGTTGCAGGACATAGTAAAGGCTTATGCTCTTGTGGAGATCTAGTGTGGGTGAAACTAGTACATAGGAGTCTTCGGACCAGTTCATTCACGCGAAAGTGACTATAGGGACAGAGATTTTCATCTGACTATAGTGTATATAGCTCCCTCAGCAAGCCAGAAGAGCGGCTTGTGGGATCAACTACATCGAGTGGTGCAGTCAGTGAATGAACCACTTCTCATTGGTGGTGATTTCAATACGATTACGTGGGTGGATGAGAGGACTGGAGTAATGGGAGTTTATCTTAGGATTTTTTGGCCTTCTCAGACTGGATAAAGATCTTATCCTTGATTGATATAGGAATCAAGAGTAGTAAATTTATGTGGAAGAGATGGAAGGAGGAAAGGAACTTTGTGGCTAAGTGTCTAAACCAAGTTTTGTGACTTCAGTTGCGGATGCGAGTATCTCCAATTTTCCGTTCATATCATCGGATCATGCTATGGTGTTTGTTCAACTATGCCCAATAGTTAAATATGATGTAAAATGTTATCTTTTTATATTTGAAGCGGTGTGGCTACAACATCATAGCTTTAAGGAGTTGCTTACTGTGTCTTGACGTCATAACTTGAGTACTCCATGAGGCGTTTTTGCGTCTCCAAACTACATTGAAGAAGTGAAATCAGTAGGTTTTGGTGACATTCATCAACGAAAATAACTTTTAATGGAGAAGATAAAGAAAGTCCAAGATCAAATAGAAGTGGATCATGATAATATGTTATTAAACAAGGAGGAACAACTTTTAAAGAACTTTGATGCTACTTTTGCACAAGATGAGATGATGTGGTACCAAAAGTCTAGGCATAAGTGAATTTTTAATGGTGATCACAACTCTAAGTCCTTCCATGCTTCTACAACTGTTCATTGGAGATATAATCGTATCGAGATGCTCAAAGATGGTGATGGTCGTTGGATCTCAAATAGTGAAGAATTAGAGGTGCATACTATGGGATTCTATAACTCTTTGTACAAATTAGACGTGATTGTGGAAAAGATCCCTTCCTCGGGATACCCTCAAATTCACAGGAAGAGACTGTTGGGTTATTGTGACCATTTAAGCCAATTAAAGTTTAGAGTTTTATCTGTAAGATGAGAAATTTTAAGACCCTGGACCAAATGGTTTTCAACCAGTCTTTTATCAGGAATGTTGGATTGAAGTAGGTGAATCAATCTCTAGCTTTGTCTTGAACTTTTTTGAGACGGGAGTATTGCTTGAACGGACTAACGATGTGTTCCTTGTATTGATAGGAAAGGTCTTAAAGCCAGAGAAAATATCTTAGTTTCGTTTCTTTAGTCTTTGTAATATTTTATTCAAGGCAATAACACAGACTTTTGTGGAGAGATTGAAAAAAATAGCATTGAAACTGATAGGCCCAACTTAGACTAGCTTCATCCTGGGACGTTTAAGTATTAATAATATTGTTGTTGTCCAAGAAATAAACCACTCTATGTGGAGAAAGAAAGGTAAAATGGGTTGGATGTTGTTGAAATTGAACTTAGATAAGGCCTATGATAGAATCCATTGGGATTATCTCGAGGATACTCTTGCTGCGGTTAATCTTTCAGAGGTTTGGATAAAGTGGATCATGCAGTCTGTTACGGGTCCATCTATAATATTGAACGAGAAGCGATCTGACTTCCTTCACTCTGAAAAGGAGTCTTCGACAAAGTGATCCTCATTCTCCCTATATTTTTGTCGTGTGTTTTGAGCGTCTTTATCACCTAGTTGAGCATGCTTTGGTGAGTAAGAGTTGGAAGCTGATTAGATTATCGCAGGTGGAACATTATTATCGCATATTTATTTTGTCAATGACCTGATCCTCTTTGCAGAGGCCTTGGTTTTGCAGATCAAAATAATTTTGGGAATACTAGACCGGTTTTGTAGTTCATAAAGACAAAAAGTTAATTTGGAAAAGTCTAAGATTTTTTATCAAGTAATGCCCCAGGAGATCTTAGCCAACGTATTAGCCGAGAGAGTGGGATTTCAAGTTTCTTGTGATGTGGGTAAATATTGGGATATGGCGGTCATGCAGAAATCAATTAACAAGGACACTTCCACTGACATTTTGGCTAGAGCAAAGTCAAAATTGGCTGGATGGAAGGTTTGGTTCCTAAGTTTTACTGGTAGAATGATATTAACGGAAAGCGAGTTCATCATTTTTGCTAGTTCATGCGATGAGTTCTATATATTTACCAACCTCTTTGTTGAGAGAGATTGATAAGACTGTGAGATCATTCATGTGGGGTAGTGAGGAAGGTCAAAGAAAACAGCATCTAGTAGCCTAGAAGATAGTTTGTTTATCTAAAGGTGAAGGAGGACTGGGCATTTTAAGAGTAGGTGAGATGAATAAGCTTTAGTAGCAAAGTTGGGTTGGTGAATCAATATAAAGAATGGAGGATTATGGGAAATCAAGTAAAAGATATTTAGGATCCCTCTTGGCTTATGTCAAAAGTTCTTGGTGCTCAACATGGGGGAGTGTGTCCGAGTACTAAAGAGGTTATCTTGCCGGGTGTGAGATGGGTGATTCGTGATAGTAGAGATTTTGAGTTTTGGAGGGATTGCTGGCTTTGTAACTCTCCCCTCATTACACTAGCCATGTTGCCGGTACTAGAGAGTGAACTCTCTGAAACCATGGGAGAACTTTGGTCCGAGGGACATGATTGGCACTTTAACCATATAGACCTGTTTTACCTAGGATTGGGTGATGCTTCATCTTTTGTCGATGATTTTAAATAAAATAACCAGAGTTCGCATGGAGTAGGGTGGTGCAACTCCAAATCTGGTTCCTTTAGCGTGAAGTCTACTTATGCGTTGATAAGTGTATGTGAGGTCTCTTAGATGATATGAGTTGCTTCTTTACCCGAATTTGGAGAGTATTGGCGCCCAAGAGAGTTGGATACTTCCTTTGGTTGGTTGCAAACTAGGCAATAACGATGAATGAGGAGAGATTTAGGAGGCACTTGTCTTCCTCGTCCCTGTGCCAATCTGGCATAGTGGGCTAAGTATTTATTGCATGTTTGAGAGACTGCTCGATTGCTTATGGGATTTGGCAACGTTTTGTTCCTCCTCGACACCAATGTGAATATTTTTGCCTTTCTCGCATTGAGTGGTTATTCACTAATTTAAGAACTCAGCAAGAGGTACATTGAAGTTTGGGGTCAACGCTCTTTGGGGTTATGATTTGGTGGAATTGAAAGTAGAGATGTAGGAATGTTATTGGATCTAATTGTAAATGTCTAGATATAGTCAAGTTTGTGAATGATCTTGGGAAGAAAGTGTGATTAGCTCATCAAAAAGATGTGACAAAGAGTGTTTCTCAATGTATTGGTCGATGATCTCATGGATTGTGCCTACTGAAGGATGGTTTACGGTAAATATTTATGGCGCCTCACGAGGTAACCCAGGACTGGTGGCAGCTGGGGGTGTGCTTCGTGATTGCTTTGGTTCTTAGTGTGAAGGCTTTTCTTTGAATATCGGGATATGCTTAACACCAATGGTTGAATCATGGGCTGCTTACTTGGTCTTTGTCTTGCTTGGGAGCATATATAGTGTTCGCTATTTGGAGATGAAAATTGATTCGAAGTTAGTAGTGGGTTTTTAACGACAAGGATAGCTGATACTCATCCACTATTCTTCATGGTACGCTTATGTCATGGCTTTCTTACAAGGAACTGGTCAGTCCGTATTACTTACTGTACAAGAAAGCAAATCATCTTGCGGATGATTTGACGAACTATGTATTTTCTTTGCCTATGGGCTATCATGCTTTTACTTTTGTTCTTTGTTTTGTATATTTGATTCATATAGACGGTATAGAGTTCTGACCTCTCGCTTTGTTTGTTTTTTTTTGTCAATCTTACTACATCCATTACCAAGACCTATAACTTAAAATCATGTTTTTCCTTCCTTTTACATTAGGAATGAATCGAACCCGGATACTTGAGGATTTATTTATAAATTGAATAAATTTTGGAGTGTTTTTCCTCCCTTCTTCTACCAAAAAAAAAGTTATGATCATTTTTAATGGTGAAATACATTTTATGGTTGCTTATATATATTTGATATTTGAGATCATATAAATCTGTTTGTTATATCATATATATAAAACGTTATATGTTAATAACTGAATAATCAAATAATAAAAAAATTATGAACATATTTATTTTAAATTTGATAATAATTGAACAGTCAAATACTCAAAAGTTTAAGAAAAATATCAAATATATACTATATATAATATAATAACTAAATTTTCAAATAGTCCAAATATCAACATATATATATATACATATATGATAATAGTTAAATATTTAAAATTTTAAGAAAACAATTTTTATGAATATATAAAAAGTGTTAATAAGATTAAATTAAGAAAACATAAAAATAAATGTTACAAACATTAAATTTTAAATGTATATATTTTAATATATAGATGTTATGATTTTTTTCTGTTTCAAATTAATAGGTATTATAACTATTTCACATATATTAAAAAAAATTGTAAAACTGACAACCTCATTTATTGCGAAAATAAACAATTAAGAAGAGAGTGAAAACATAACTAAAGGCAAAACTAGAAATTTTTATTCATATATGTATTTGAAATATAATACATCTAGCTTTTTGAAACCATTTAATCATAACATATGTCTGTCTCTGTCAAAAGGAGGGAGTATTAAAGAATACAATAATTTTTAGATACAAGCTTTTTTTTTTTGGTCCAAAAATACAAGCTTAAATACCTACACATGACCTATATTTACCTAAATAAATACATGTATACAAATCTAAATGAACATTAATCTAAGAACCTAAAAAATATAGGTATGAAACTCTAAATAAATACGAGTCTAAAAATTTAGAGTGTAGCATAACTTGTGAGTTCATTGTTGAGAGCTTTAGTTTTTGTGTAATTTCTCTAAAGTAATAAAGAGAGTTATTTTTTATTAAATCTTTGACTTCACTAAACATACTTCTTGAGGGCTTGAATTGATATCAGAGCTGAGGAAGAAGGATTAAGAGTGAGTCTTAATCAAGAGGAGGATTAAACAAGAGGATTAATCACAAGAGTTTAAAACCATTGAAGATCTACCTATAGTACCAGCTGAAAAAACAAAAGAAGAAGGATGATCTTTTTTCTATGTAATGTCCAATGTTAAACACAACCAACTAAACCATATGGGCCATGAGAATGAAGGTTTTTCTCAAAGTATACAAGGTTTGGGAGGTGGTTGAAACTATAAATGGTGATGGAGAGAAAATTAATACCGCGATGACAGTTTTGTTTCAATCTATACCCAAAGCCCTTATCTTAGAAGTTGGAGAGTTAGAAACAGCAATAATGTATGGGAAGAAACCAAAACTCAAAATATGAGAGATGAAAGAGTTAAAGAAGCAAGGTTGAAAACATAATGGCAGAATCTGGTTGTTTTAAGATGAAAGAAACTGAGAGCATAGATAACTTTGTGGGAAAGTTGTCTGAAATATCTTCAAAATGATCTTCTCTATGAGTCAATATTGAAGAATCTAAGTTGGTTTAGAAATTTCCCAAGAGTCTTCCTCAGAAGAAATATATTCATATAGTTGCATCCCTTGAGCAGATTTGGACCTTAACATCACAAGTTTTGAAGATATCATTGGATGTTAAAAGCTTATAAAGAACATATCTTTGAAGAAGAAGATGAAGAGTCTCAAAAAAACCATAATAAGGTGATGTATTTGGAGTCTCAAATTCAATCAAAGAACTATAACCAAAGTTATAATGAAAGATCTCGAGGAAGAGGTCGAGGAGGTCGATCAAATTTAAGAGGAATAGGCCAATGTAGAGGTAATGGAGATTTTGATCTATCAAAAGTGATATGTTACTGATGTGATAAATATGGACATTATGCTTCAAAGTGTCTGGATCGATTGCTTAAATTGCAAGAAGCACAAGAAGACAATGGCAATCAAGATACACAAGAAGTGGATGATCTCTTGACGCATGCGATTATTTTCTTGAATGAAGAAAATTGTATACCAAGTAAGTTTGAAACAAACAATAAAGAAGAGAATACTTGGTATCTTGTAATGGTGCAAGTAATAATATAACTAGATATAGGAGATATTTTACTAAGATTGATGACTCCATCACCGGAAAGGCTAGATTTGGTGATGATTCAAGAATCAACATCAAAGGGAAGGGGTCGATATCATTAATTGATCGAAATGATGACACAAAAGAGATGACGGACATGTATTTTATTTCAGACCTAATGAGTAATATAATAAGTCTTGAACAAGCTACTAAATCAGTTTGTGACTTAAGAGTGAAGGGAGATCGTCTAGCAATGCATAACCGAGATGGAAAATTGCTTGTTAGAGCTAAGAGGTCATGAAATCGCCTTTACACGGCTTAAATAGAGTTAAAGGACACTACACATCTAAATCTCACTAAGATAAGTGAATCAAATCTATGACATTCAAGATTAGGACATGTGAGTCTTAATACAATTAAAAAACATAATTCAAAAGAGACTTGTCAAAGGAACTTCACAAGTAAACATTGAGAAAGAAAATTGTAGATCATATCTACTTGAAAAACAAACAAGACAAGTATTTCCTCAAACACTATCTATTGAGCTAGTAAGAATCTTGAGTTCATACATGGAAATCTTTGTGGTCCCATAACATCAAAGACAACAACCAGAAATATATACATCTTTGTACTTATTGATGACCGATCAAAGTATATGTAGGTGATTTTGTTAAAAGAAAAGAGTGATGCTTTTAATAAATTCAATAAATTTAAGAATATGGTGGAACAAGAATTGAATGAAAGAATACAAGTTTTTAGGACTGATAGAGGAAGAGAATTTGTGTCTCTCAATTTTAATTCATTTTGTGAAGATGTTGGCATCAAAAGCAACATAACCGCACCATACACTCTTCAAAAATCAGAGTTGTTGAGAGGAGAAATATAATATTAACAGAGATGGCTAGGACTATTATGAAGCATATGCGAGTAGCAATTACTTATGAGGAAAATCAGTAAGATATTTAACATATCTTATAAATCGAATTGCAACAAGAGGAATCAAAAACAAGGCACTATGAAGTATTTCGATCCAAGAAACCAAAGGTTGGACATCTTCGTATCTTTGGTTGTATTGGCTATGTATATAAGCACCACACTTAATGAAGCTAGAAGATAAAAGATAAGCCACGAATGCTTGTTCACCTTGGCACCAAACCAGGATCAAAAGCATATAGATTACTTGATCCACCAAGTAGAAGAATCATAGTAAGTTGAGATGTTGTGTTTGATGAGTCGAGAGGATGGAATGGGAATAGTAAAAATACAGAGGAGAGTAATGATGAAACCTTTGAGGTGATGATAGGAAGTTTTAGGAATCAAGAAACCCAAGAAGATATGGAGAGGACAAAGCAAACAATTGTTGCCTTTTTCGTAAGCAATCAGAAAATTAAGCCTTCTCACACAAGAAACAAAGAGAGTGACAATGAATCCATGTCTTCTCACGATCAAGAGATGAATAAGATAGAAGAAGAGAATGGTGGGGCTTTGCTGATTGTGATAAGATCTCAAAGACAAGTCACAAAACCAAAATATCTTGAAGAATATGTCTTGATCGCGGAAGAAGAATGAGAACGGTTGTTGCTATGCTTAAATCATGAACCTAGAAATTTCCATGACGCAAAGGAGTTTATAGAATAGATTCTTGCTTGTGAAAATGAGATTCATTCAATAGTAAAAATGAAACATGGAGTCTTCAAGATCTCCCTAAAGGAACTAATCCAATTGGTCTCAAATGGATGGGAGATTCATCATCTTGATGATAAGAAAACATCTCTTAATGGAGAATTAAAAGAAAATTTTTATGCTACACAATCGAAAGGTTTTGAGACGAAAATGAGTGATGGAAAAGTTTATAAACGTAAAAAGCTTATATGGATTAAAGCAAGCATCAAGCGCTCGGAACATCAAGTTGAATCAAGTTCTCAAAGAACTCAAATTTGTAAAATGTACTGAGGATCGGTCTATCGAAAGGAATTGAAGCAAGATCTTTTTTTATAGTTATTTATGTAGATGATTTATTTGTTACAAGAACAAACAAGCATATTATTGATGAGCTCAAGATAGAGATGTCTTCAAAATTTGAGGTCAGTGACCTTAGGAAGTTAACATATTATCTTGTAATGGAGATATATCAATATGGAGAGGGATAATGTTAAGTCAAAAACGTTATACTCTTAAGATACCTGAAGAATCGGAAATGATAGACTATAACTTAGTACAATCTCCAAGGGATTCAGGTTTGAAATTATGCAAAGCTGAAAATGAAAAAGAGATTGATGCTACGAGCTATAGAAAAAACGTTGTATGACTTCGTTATTTACTACATACAAGCCCAAACTTGTCATATTGTTTTGGAATACTAAGTCATTATGAGAGTCACATGGAATAGCTATGAAACAACGTTTGACGTACTTGAAAGGTAAAACTACTCTCGGTTTGGTTTTTACAAAATCAAGTACTTGAGTACCAAGACTAATAGGTTATAGCGATAGTAGTCACAATGTTGATCCGGATGATGGAAGAAGCACAACAGGACATATTTTCTATTTATGTGAGAGTTCAATTTCTTGGTGTTCTAAAAAGCAAGAAATCATTATTTTGTCTTCATGTGAGGTAGAATTTATGGTGGGTATCAGACAGCTAGACAAGCAATTTGGCTTCAAAATTTTATTGGTGAAGTCATGGGAACATCATGTAAAAAAGTGTTGATTCGGATTGATAAAGGTCAGTGATTGCTCTTACCAAGAACCCAATTTTTCATGGTAAAAATAAGAATATACACACTAGATTTCACTTCATAAGAAAGTGTGTTGAGAATGGACAAATAGAAGTTGAACATGTTCCCATAAACAAACAAAAAGAAAGACATTCTAACAAAGGCACTTAGAGAAACAAGTTCAAAGAAATGAGAGATCTTATTGACGATCAAGATGTAGAGAAAACCTACGTAAAGCCTAAGGGAAAGAATGTTGGATTAAGCTTGAAGATAATTGCTTGATTTGCAAGCTATCCAATAGATTAGATTAAGTGCATGTTTAGGAGTTATCCAAATATAAAGTATTTATCTATTTGGATTAGAAGGTTGTAAAATCTATTTAAAGACATGCCAATATGTAGCATAACTTATGAGTTTATAGTTAAAAGCTTTAGTTTTTGAGTTATTTTTCTAAAGAAATAATTCTTTATTTAATCTTTCAATACACTAAACATAGTTTTTAAGGGTTTGAATGTTACCATATGTAAAAATGTTTGGTTCAAGTTATAAATTAACTTTTATCCATCTAGATAAAAAAAATTATAAGAAAAATAATTCAAAAACCCATATATTATAATAGTATATTCAGCACAAAATCCTCATAAAGTCCTAAAAAGCATGACCTCTGAAGCGAACCAAATGATGATTAGGGTTTTACCATTGGAGAGTAAGATAAAGCAATGATTGACACCATGGACAACAGCCACCGCCGGATGATCTTCCAGGGAGTTTGAAGATGTGGGCGATGAAGGTGCAGCAATCGCAGGGTCGCGGTAGTCCTAATCTTGATGAGGTGATTGATCCCGAGTTTGTTACGTCTAGGGTTGGCTTGGCTTTTCTGGATGGGGAAGATGGTAAACCGGATATCACAATTGGACATGAGGTAATTGATGCGATGCATGGCTTATGGAAAAATTGTCTCATTGTTAAGGTTCTTGGTAAGAAAATATCGATCATGACAATGAATAGGAAATTATGAGAGCTATGACAACCATAATTGATCCTCTTCGTCAATACTTTATGGTAAGATTTGATAGATAAGAAGAGTATCAGAATGCTTTGTCTGGACGGCCATGGAATTTTTTTGGGAATTACTGGATAGTGAAGGCATGGTTCCCAAGTTTTGATCCAATGCACTTCAACATTGTTACTACACCGGTTTGGATTCGTCTATCAAACTTATCCCTCTATTGTTACCATACATTGATTTTGGAATGTATTGCATGTGGGTAGGCAATCTAGTTAAAGTTAATTTGAATACTGTGAATTTGGATAGAGGTCGATTTGCTAGGGTCTGTGTGAAGATTTACCTTAGCAAACCCTTAAAATGGACAGTAAAGGCTGAAAGGGAGCGTTTCTTTGTGTTCTATGAGGGCTTGTCTTCCATTTGTTCATGTTGTGGAATTTGTGGCCACTCGGTTGAGTAGTGCCTTCAAGAACCAACAGTTTCTAACCTCTCGATTGTGGAAAAAGTGCAGGTGCTAGTTTGTGAGAATACACCTTCAGTAAATATTGCAGTGGGATCAGAAAAGCCTTTGCTGAATGATGGTTTTATTGAATTTCATCGATCGGGCCACAAGATGGTTCAAGCTTCAGGGAAACGGATGAGTGGTACGGTTAAACCTGTTTTCAAGGAAATGGTGAATCTGAGGGACATTTCGTTTACTAAAGCATTCCAAAGTGTACGGATCTCTAACCGATTTGGTAACCTTATTAAGAAAAACTTGGACCCAAAGCCTCACGAAACTATAGATATGACTTTAATAATTAAAGAATCGACTATTTTGCCTACGATCAACGATCAGCTAAAACAGGATTCTTACCCTCGAAAATAAACAAATGAAGGTAAGGTACCTTTTACATTTAGTGGAAGTAAAGAGATGAATCAGGAAGTTTGTGGTGGTAGCATTGGACTTAGTCAGAAATCTGGGGCTCGTGCAACAGGAGTAAGGTATAAGACGAAGCTGATTCGACCAGTCAAATGCCTTATTTTTTAACCTACTAAAGGAGAGATTGCGTTATCCCTTACAGAAAAATGGTTACATAATGAGAATGGCGAGATGTCTCGTGAGGGTGAGTGGCCAAAGAAATCCATTACCACTAGAGGTACCCTTATAGGCTTCGGATCACTCTAATGATATGGTTATTTTGAACTCTTAAGTATTATACCGGCAGAGCTTGCTCAATCCGTTAGTGCTAAAAGTTCTGCTAGTTGATGGGATTCCCTGGTAGTCCTCCTCTTATCCTTGGAAGTATTTATGATGAATGTTTTATTATGGAACTGTCAGGGGTGAATAAACTATTTTTATGTCATTCTATTCGATATATTTTAAAGAAAAATAAGATTGATATGCTTGTGTTGCTTGAGACACATGCTAGTGATGATAGAGCATAGTCTATATGTCGGAATTTGGGTTTTGGTGATTTATTCCGAGTGGATTTTCCTGGTGAAAGTGGTGGTATTTGGCTATTATGGAAATCTGATATTGGTGTAGTTTCTATTGAGAATTCTTCATAACAATATATTCATGCGAATGTTGTGAATGGTTTAGAGTCTGTTCATATCTTCTTTGTCTATGCAGCACTGCCAGATAGTCGACGGAGTGGTCTCTGGGATCTATTGAGTGACTTAATTTGTCCTTTGTTGTATCCTTGTTTCTTTGGAGGTGATTTTAACACAATTGTTCATTTTGATAAGAGGTCAGGTGGTAATGGACGTCTTTCTCTAGATTTCCTAGCCTTTGGTGAATAGATAAATGAGCTTTCTCTTATTGATTTGGGATTCAATGGTTTTAAATACACTTGGCGGAGGGGAGTTGCATCCTATTTTGTGTGACTAAACGTTTAGATCAAGTCCATTTCTCAGCTCGGGCTTGTTTACAATGGCAGGAAGCAAATTTTACCCATTTGCCGTTTATGTCTTCTAATCATGTCCCATTGTATGTCCAACTTAGCCCGGAGATACTTAAAAACCCAAGAAGGTGTCCATTCCACTTTGAAGCCACTTGGTTGACTCATACAGGTTTTAAAGACATGTTACGAGCATCGTGGAATACTTCAATATTGACTAGTGAAGCTCTTCGTAGGTTGAAGTTATCACTAAAGAGATGGAATAAAGAAGTATTTTGTAACATTCATCATGGGAAGGAGTCTATGAAGGCTGAGGTGAAAGCAATTCAAGAGCAAATTGATGTGCGTCCCACGAATTCATTATTTGAGCGTGAGACTTATTTGTTGAAGGAATTTGACTCTATTCTTGAACAGGAGGAGATTCTTTGGTATCAAAAATCTCAAGAAAAATGGATTACTAAGGGTGATCGTAATACCAAGTATTTCCATACATCAACTATTGTTAGAAGGAAACGCAATCGCATTGAGTCATTACAAGATGATGATGGTATAAGGGTCTCGGAACCTACATGTTTGGAACAGCTTGCGGTTTGGTATTATAATAACCTCGTTTCTCTTAATGATGTTGCTTTTACGGTAGAAAAACTATCAGCATTAGGATTTGCGGGTTTAAATCCGGGTGAGATGTTGACCTTATCTCAACCTTTTACACCATTGGATATCAAGAAGTTTATTAGACAAATAGGACGATATAAAGCTCATGGGATTCACGGCTTTCAACTTGTTTTCTTTCAATAATGTTGGGATGTGATTGGCCCTTCCGTGATCAAATATGTATCAGATTTTTTCGATACTCGAGTCCTTCCTCAAGAGGCTAACGATATACTCCGTGTACTGATCCAGAAAGTTTCACAACCAGAATACATTCGACAATTCTGCCTGATCATTTATGCAACGTTTTTTTCAAGACTATCACTAAAAGTATGGTGACACGTCTAAAGCCTATAATGCAGAAACTTATAGGACCGGCTCAAGCTAGTTTCATGCCTTGCAGACTGAATCTTGACAACATTGTTGTTGTTCAGGAAGCAGTCCATTCAATGCGGAAGAAGAAGGGTCACAAAGGATGGATGCTTCTAAATTTTTATTTAGAGAAAGCATATGACCAGATTCGATGAGATTTCCTTGAAGAGTACGCGTTGCAGGGTTTTCGAACCAATGGGTACAATGGATCATGTGTTATGTTACATGCCTTCAACGAACCTATTGTAGAATGGTGAAAGAAACAAAGAGTTTGTATTGATGATGAATCTTCAGTAAGGTGATCCTTTATCCCTGTACTTATTTGTGCTTTGTATCGAACATCTTTGTCCTCTAATTGAGATGTCTGTGGCAAGTAAGGATTGGAAACCAATTCGTCTTTCTAGAAGGAGTCCTGAATTGTCCCATATATATATTTTTCTGATGATCTTATCCTGCTTGCAAAAGCTTTGGTCTCTCAAAATAGAGGTAATCTGGGGGTTCTTGACAAATTTTGCAAAGCTTTGTGTCAAAAAGTGAATCTTGACAAATTCAAGATTTACTTTTTGGATAATGTGAGCTGTGACTTAGAGAAGATGATTAGTGATAAAAGTGGAATCAAGTCTACTCGTGATCTAGGCAAGTATTTAGGCCTACCGATTTTACAAAAGCGAGTGAATAAGGAGACTTTTAGCGAGATTGGTGAGCATTTTTCATCACGTCTATCTGGTTGGAAAGGAAAATTTTTATGCTTAGCGGGCAGAACAAAAAAAACTAAGTCTGTTTTGTCCTTCATACCAGTCCACACAATGAGTATTGTGATCCTCCCAAAGTCAACATTGCAACAACTTGATCGTATTTCTCGACCTTTTATTTAGGGAAGCACTAGAGGAGTTTGTAAACACCATTTAGTTTCTTGGGATACAATTTGTAAACCAAAGTCTGCTAGGGGCTTGGGATCCGAAAAGTCTTATGACATGAATTTGGTTTTGGTTTCTAAGGTAGGATGACGTTTAATACATGATGATACTAGTTTATAGGCACGGGTTCTTGAGAGTAAGTACAAGGTGGATGATCTTCATTCCTTAACGTAGCATATTCTTCACGGGACAGGTTCTATGATATGGCGTGGTGTATCATCGCATATCAAAAATGTGATCTTACCGAATGTCTATTAGAATATATGGTTGGGGACATATGTGAGCTTTTGGTTAGATTCATGGATTTTCCATCGACCCTTGATTAAGTATGTAACCACAGAGTTTCTTAATTCTCTTAAGAGGCTTAATACCTCCGATTGTTGGGATGCTATTTCAGACAGGAAAAAAGATATCATTGAACCATTTGTGTCGAATTATGTCTGATTACAGTTTCTGGCCATTGTAGTTGATCAAGTCACGCCTGTAGCTGACATGATGGCATGGGGTGGATCACATGACGGTAAATTCATAGTTAAGATTGCTTACTCTTCACTCGTTCCACGAACGACTCCTGGACCAAATATGCAAGGTTTCTACACGACTATGGAAGGTTATCGCACCTAAACGTATTAAACTTTTTCTTTGGATAACTATCGTCAGGTTATTATGACTAAGTTGGAGAGAGTATGATGCCATCTAAGTGCGTCAAGGGTGATGATGAATTAATCTTACATGTTTTGCGTGATTGTTTATCAATAAGAGGCATCTAGACACGCGTTATACCAACCAGGTTACAGAATGTTTTCTTTGAGCAATCGTTGTTTAAGTGGTTATTCTCTAACTTAGCTGTTTTGTTTTCTATGGGAGATGATCATTGGAGTATGACTTTTCTTATTACAATCTAGTGGGCATGGAAGTGGAGATGTAGAA
The DNA here is from genome assembly GCA_900406435.1 of Lepidium aucheri. Classification (NCBI taxonomy): domain Eukaryota; kingdom Viridiplantae; phylum Streptophyta; class Magnoliopsida; order Brassicales; family Brassicaceae; genus Lepidium; species Lepidium aucheri. Next base: position 61,862 of record OVBA01000147.1, on the reverse strand, counting down.
CTATATTTGGCAATCAACTTCCATGTAGATATCGGACCCGTTTTATTCAAAATAAGAGTCAAGATGTGACAGATGCTTATCAAGCCTTTCAGAATGCTAATCCACAGCCAAAACGAATTGAGCGTTTGGGAGCTTACGGACTTGGGCTGGTTCAAATTAAATACAGATGATGCATCGCATGGTAATCCGAGTTTAGCATCTGCTAGAGGTATCTTGCGTGATGATACAAGTCATTGGATTCATGGATTTGCATTGAACATAGGTATTTGTTCAGCTCGAGTAGCGGAACTTTGGGGTGTATATTATGGACTTTTCATTGCTTGGGAACAACCTGTCTCACAGGTGGTTTTGGAGGTCGACTCTGAGATTATAACGGGATTTCTCAGAACATGGATTGGGGACTCACACCCGCTATCTTTCCTAGTACAGTTGTGCTATGGCTTTTTTCAGAAAGACTGGAATGTTCGTATATGTCATGTGTATAGGGAAGCTAACCGTCTTGCCGACAGATTTACCAATTATGCTTTTACTCTTCCTTTAAGTTTTCATTTTTTTAGTTTGATTCCTAGTGATCTTTCTTTGTTACTAGATGAGGACAATAATGAATTTTCAAGATTCAGAATGGTTCGTTTGTAATGTTTTAATTTTTTTCTTTTGGTAGAAGCTTTGGAAAGGGCTTTTCCCCCTTTTTCCAAAAAAAGCACAGAATCCTCATAAATATAATATTAATGTAGTGTAAGTAAACATTAACTAAACTTTACGCTAATGTATCCGTTGATGTCCATAATTAGCTCAGATTCAGAATTTGGGTGTCAACTTTTCGGCAGAATTTACTATTTATAATTTATCAATGTTTTTACTCTTTGTTTTTTCAATAGTGAACTACAATTGGTCGGTCCATTAGCTAAATGATTTGATCCTTAAATATGCAAGTACACCTACTTTTAGTGAACTTACCACATATTACTAGACTAAAGAGCACTTGCATTTTTACCTCTTTTTTATTTGAATTTAACATTATCTATAAAATTCTTTTCTGAGTAAGTGTTTCTTTTACATGCATCATAAGTTGGCAATAATAAACCTCAAAGTGGGTAAAACTGAGAAACTCACTTATTAAGTAAAGTTATAATTGCTGAGTTACTCTCAGTCTGGTGGTTAGGATGATCCAGCTAATGACTCAGGACACCGGGGTTCGATTCCTCCCCACTACATTAGTAGAATTAAAAGGGAATTTTAAGGTGTGGGCTAGGCTATGGATCGGGCCTTGTCGATCCAATTGTTGACAAAAAAAAAGTAAAGTTATAATTAACCTGTGTTATTTTTGGAAAACAAACATAGAGAAAGCTTAATAGTCTATGTATATAATTTCCTGTAATATGGTATATGTTTCCATAATATATATGTTATGCATCTCATATATGGTAGTTATGAACCTGGTCAAAATTGCGATTGAGGTGTACTATACATATAATATAATATTTGTATATATAAAAATCAAGTTGTTGATAAATGAAATGTATAAATAGAGCGACATTTGCCCATGAAACATTCAAATGGTTGGTCTCCACATGGGTGCGCAAACTCTATCTTTGTCCAGCCAATCATACTACTATCTCTTTTCATATTTTTTTTCTTTATTCCTTTTATGTTTTTTTTCATTATAGTTGTATATATATATATATATATTAATTTTAAGATCTTGAGTTAAACAATGTTTTTTACAGACCAAAAGGATTTAATATTCTATTTTCCGGAGCAATGCATTTTTACTACTGTTAGAGTGTTGTTGTTCACATGCAAAAGAAAAGTAACAAAATTATAGAGTCTGGTAACTGCAGTTTTAGTAGTATAAGTCTGGTTTTGATTAAATATGGTTCAAGTGTAGTTTTAATTAAAAATGAGATAAAATAGTATGTAATTTGTAAAAATATAAGCAGTGCAGTTTGTTAGTAGTAATATTATAATAATAAAATTATAATTATTATGATTATTGCTTTTATTTTATTAATTATTCATATCTTTTATAAATGTAGAATTATTAAAAATACAAACTAATTGATTCGAATATATATATATATATATATTTAAAATTTTATTTTGTGTAATTATTTTTAGACTTCACATTTGAAAAATACCAAGCATGGGTGACTTCTTCAACTACAATAATATCGACAATAACCATCTTAATTAATTTATAATCTCTAATGCGACCCTTGGCGATTGAGAGGGGGTTAAGAGTCACATTGATTACTAGTATAAGTTAAAACAAACAAAAAAAATACACACACACGAGCATATACACGCCATAATATAATATAAAGTGCAGTCCATTATGTAAAATGACAGGTGTCAAGCAATAAAGCTATCAATACAAAATTCTATTTCCAACCATTGTGGCGCAATAATGAGAAGTGTAAAGAGAATCATTCGCACAAATCCTTACTTTGATTGGCATTTTCCTTCCTTTTTGTACCATTTTATGATTTCTAATACAAACTCTTAAAGCCAAGTTATATTAATCTTTATACCCTAATAATTCTTCCCACTACCGTTCTATGTGGGTTTTATGTCTAGATCGATGTACGTACAAAGCCTACCATCTTTCCTTTTTGCTTAGCCACTTGTAGGACATTATTAATTCATTTTTGATTAATTTCTACTATATAATTCATTTCAAGTTTTTCTGTGTGATAATAATAACTAATTGCCATTGTGGCTTAGCTCGAACCAATATCTACATAATTATACGTTTGTGCTAATATTTAATGTGAAAATATATCAATAGCTGTCGACCATTTTATAAGCTGTAATTGGGAAATTTGGAAAAAAAAAATTATAGCTGAAAGCAGTTAAAGCACAAAATTGAGAACTGCTGTAAACTTATAATTACTGTGAGTTGAGTGTTACGAGCTGTTAACAAAAAATAGTTTACAATTTATATAATATTAGAGGTTATAATGGACTATGCCCGATATATGTTTAATAGCTATATATGTAAACATTACATTTTCATAAAGAAAATTTTATTATTTATTGTTTTTTGTGTAATTGGGAAATTTTAACTATGAAAAAGAAAATTTATTTTTATAGACTATAACTATAGTATTAAATATATGTTATTATATGTTTGCGTAGAGCCAAGCGATTATACATCATGTTATAAACATGGATATATGTTGCAATTGATTTTGTCTTGTTCTTTGCATGTTTGGAAAAATTGTGTAGTTGTCAGTTTCATCGCTCTCAATCATTTTAGTTACATCAGTCTCTTTTATTTAGGCATTGTTTTGTGTTTTCAATTCTTCTCTAATATCTCTTACCTGTAAAATGGAAAATGACATATAATGAGTTTCTGCACATCTAGATATTGGAAAGCAGGAAGAAGGCATTAGACATGACCAATCACGCTTACGAGAAGTGGAGCACTAAGGTATAAAGTAGCAAATACTATAAGAGTAAGAGAAATGTAGTACTGAACTAAAGTAGATTGATGACCTCTTTCTTGAAATAACTTTCTTCTCCCTTTCTTAATAGCATTAGCTCTGAAGTTTCTTTAAGAGAACTGTTTTGCTCAAGTGTGAGCTTGATAGTGAAGGATTATTACACATAAATATTCACATGTTCCATCTTTGACAATAAAAATTAAAATATTGGTGAAATAAGCAAAATCTCTAAAATTGTTAGAAATCATCATAATAGAGAAGGATTATTACTCCATATATTCACATGTTCTTTCCCTGACAATAAGCAATTTGATAACTGGTGTAATGAGCAGAACAAATGGCTTTACATGGTGAACAGTAAGTGGTGTGTTGTCTAAAAGCAATTAGACTGGCTAAAAATGTTTTAAAAATTACCTTCGAATGAGCAAGATTTTCACTTCATGGAGGTGGCTCAAGAACAACATGTTAAAATAGTTGATTTGAGGTTTCATTTTAACACACAATGCACATAAATGCTAGAAGCCATTAATCGTATAAAAAAGTTTATAAACCTAGATAGGGGAGATTCATTTTACACAAAATATGGGAGCAGAGAAAGAGAATGTAGAGCACATAGCTTAAATCCCTAGAGATGATCAAAGGTGAAATCTAGTGAGGCCACAATTGTAGGACCCATAACTTTTCTGGAAATACCCAGGTCAACGCAATCGTTCAAATATGGAGGCATGAGAAAGTAAGTCATAACCCCAATTTTCGAAACCATCAGTTATGGAAAAACCCTAAAGCAGAGACATGACGTATTAAGACATAAACCCATTTTTTATAAACTAGCGATTATGGAAATCCCCAAAACAAACATAGAACTGAGATTATCTACTTGTTCTTCTATCTAAACTGCAATTTGTAACTATGTATTCTTTTTTGTTGCTTGAGACAATTCTGACATATGATTCAAGTAAACTTATTGATGAGGGAACAGACAATATGAAAGCTTGATCCCCTAAGAAGTTTATGGCACCTGTAGTAGCCCCACCACTTGACTCTTCCCCACTTACTGACATTTGTAGAGCATGTTGAAGACAAATATAAGGGTTTTTTTATCAAAACTCCTAAAAGTAAAGCGATAAGAAATTATACTACCGTAGATATACTTCTACCATACTGATTACTTACTGAAAACCAGAATATGGTCCTCATCACTCGCTTCTGGCATGTTGACATCACCCACATACATAGCAATTGCTTGATCGAGCAATCTATTATCCTCAACTCTTCAGCCTATCATAAACATTTTTATTGTTATAAGATTATATGATAAACAATCTGCTACCTATGATGCGTGAAAGAGTTTCAATTGCAACAATAAATCATCATTTAGGTCATTTTATGTGTCGGAAACTGACTCTTCTCCATGATCACCCTACGTATGAAGAAAAGTGAGACTCCACATAGATTAACAGGGAAACATGAATTCCGTAAATTCTGATTTATGATATTAAAACCCTAAATCGCAAGTCCAAGACTTCTAAAAGATTACAGACTTGCATTGCAATAACCAGCAAATCGAAGTAAAGGAAGAATGAAAGCATGTGAATGTACATGTAGTTAGATTCACTCAACAAGGATCGAAAGAGACCGCAAGTAAACAAATCAAGAAAGTGTAACTTATGTATTGATGTTGGCCAAAATATATGTAAGTCGATGAAGAGAGCAAAGTGGAAGAGTTGTCAGTATTTTTGTCAAATATAAACCGTAAATTCCATTAAGAAGGAAAAGTCAAAGATTTGTGATGATTTTTGAGAGAAAATAAAAGGGATAAAAATTGTTAGAAATGAAATGACATGGCAGCTTAAGAGAAAAGATTGAAATGCTGATGTGGATGGCTTAGAAGTCCACAATTAGAAACTTCTAGTGTATATATAGATGATAATATGATTAGGGATAATTTTACAAACTATTACAAAAAAAACTTTTGAGATTAAATGACTAGGACAAAAAATATAGCTAAAACAAAGCAAATTGTAACATTAAATAAAACACATGTCTGGGCAAGCCCATAATCAAAAGAAAATAACAGTAGTGTAGAAAAACATTAAACCGCAAAATATCAAAGTGGCCCAAACAACACTCGACCCTGTTCCAAAAAAACATAACACTGCAAAAGAGAGTTACGGTTCAATCAGTTCTTGGCTTGGCAGTTGCCATCTTCTCATCCTCCTTGTATTCTCTTTTATGTTTTGTGACACCACTTGATGAATCGGGGTTACTGCAGGTCCCAATGCATATCTCTGCTCCATCTTGGCTCTACGAAAGAACATTAACATCCGAGATGAACGTGACATTCTTACTCATAATCACATCATCGAATAATACCATCCATGCATTGTGAGGCATAACCGTTGGAGGCTCAATGAGAATAGTTGGCATTAGTGAGGGAGGCTGAGTAACTAGTGATCTACTCATTGTGGAGCGATCACTTTCGGAGCTTGTACTCATCTATGCTCCATTCAAAGGCGGACTATTTAAGTAGTCAGACAGTTGCGGAGTGTACGTACAGAAGCATGAGTTGTGAGTTAGCTTCTGACATTTGAAACAGAACCTAGAGATGAACTCGTTGATGATTTCAACTTGAAACATGTATTCATTGTCACAATGAGAAATTTTGTAGAACTTGAGTCTGTTTCCATATTGAAACCGTATCTTAGCTCTAATCGTAAAAGAACTAGTAACCGAACTTTCATGGAGATCCACCTCCTGTACACCACCAAGCGAGTTGATGATGACTGAGACGGCCTCTTTAGAAGCATATTGCATTGGTATGTTGGTTATCTGGACCCACAGATTTACAATCTTGAGAAAACTTGGAAGGAGATGATCTTCCCACCTCGTTAGTGCCACATGCCAGCCATTATAGAGCAGAGGTTGCATCCAGATCACACTATTTTGGTCAGCTTCATATTCAAATAAGAATTGGGCGTGGTCCTTATCAATGAACCTTCCTTTGACTGACCTTTGGAGGTTCCAGTGTTTGGGTAGGCCTTCCACCATTTCCAGAGTGCTCTACTCCCAACGGTTCAGCGATTTCACCACTATGCTCATCATGTTTCTCACCATTGTTGTAGAGTAAACTCAATTTGGGAGGAAAATAGAAGGATCCTTCCTCCTCATATGAAAGTGTTTGATTGCCTGTTTGAAGCTATTGTACATCTTTGTGGATAACGATTTCTACGATGTTTTTTAAGGATGTATCTCCTTGTTGCAAGGTTGCGCTTTTAAAAATAATGGACTTCCTCAGAGATTGCTGCTCTACTAAAGATTCATGAAGATTTTCATCATTGCCTAGGGAGTGGAAGTAGCCGTCCTACTTGGTGTGGGCAGCTGCATGGGAGAAAACCTAGAAAACCTCATAGTATGATCATGCCAGTGTATCTTCTTGTGATTGGTCATCCCAACCACTAAAGTACAAGTGTCCTTAGTTTAGTGGTGGTTGCCCCAATCTTATTGTGTATCTCTTCAGATAGTCTGTCAGAGAAGAGAAAGCGGAAACATCTCCAAGGCTTCTTGGGATGATCAAATTGTAATGATTATTCTTTAACCTTGGTAATTAAAATCTTTGGGAGAATACTACAAGCAGAAACGACAACGAGGAGAGGTATTTTGATCGACATATGATTTGGGCTTCATATATTCCATAAAATATAGGCCAATATCTGAACTTGGTCTTCTTGCTGGCTCTACTATTATCCAGTCCAAATTCCTCATTAAAGCTGAGATTCTGATCTTCTTAACGATTTATATCAATGTTATTGGCCATTACAATGTGGCCCTTCTGATTCTGTAGTCACTCTTTTAGTTGAAACACTTTGTCATTGTTCTTGGATCCAAGATGGTAGGCCTAAAAAAATATAATCATTCCTTCTATCATCCACAACCACACTTCTAGCAATTCTTTTACAAACTGAGTTCTCTTTCTTACCAATTCCAACTACTGATGCAACCAGACATTTCTGCATCAATTGGATAATAAGATGCGCCCAATTCCTGTGTTCTGGAAATCTACCTAGTTGGTTAATATCCTTATATGCAGCTATGTCATCAATATTCAATGCAGCAAGGCGAAGTATGAGGTCAACCATAGCCTTTAGTGCCCATTCTATTCCTTTAAAGGTCAATATCCTAGTGGAGGGAACTCCAGTTATAGTGAACCTCCTATGCATCATTTTGTTTGTAGCATTGTCCTTGTAAAACCAGGCACCACCATGAAAACTTCTGCTTCTGTTCCAGACTGTGCTAACATATAAACAGCTTGTGTTCCTAGTTCTACATGCTTGGTTGTTAGGTGCTTGATTCGGGTGGTTCCTTGTTTGAACCAGAGCGCTTATGTTGATCCAAGCGTTCATCTCTCTCATTGTGTCTAGAACTATCAGTTGAAGATATCTTGTTTGTTGTTGGATGACAGTCGCGTTTTGGTTTTTCAAAATGGACCATAGTAGCCAAGGGTATAAGTGGGAGAGCTCCTTTGGTATCCTTCTATTGGTTTAAGGTTATCCAACCATGTGAGATTGAGACGTAACGAAGACAAGGAGAAACCTTGTATCGGGGCAGGGATTTTAGATAATGCTCATATTTGACTTGCTAGACATGTGGTAATAGTTTCAAAATGGTTTCCACAGATCCTATAGCCTCCATATGTATTCAACTTACGAGATTGCAGCTTAGCATTAACAGCTAGACCTCCAGAAAGAGCTATCCACACGAATATTTTAATCTTTGGAAGTATCATAGAATTTTAGATCAATTTTTTGAGCCAAATCATCTCAAATTCAGAACCTGTAGTCACCACCTACCTTGAACTCTGATAGTTAAGAAGCCAGTTGCCACTTTTCACTGAATATTCTCCAGAGGTATTAAAACCCAAATATTAGGAATCTTCCACAAGGAGGTTTGGAGGAGAGATGTTGATTCTATCAACATCCGTGTGGTGGAAAGTTTCTCTAAGTTTTTCTAAATTTCAGCTGCTCTCTGAGATTAAATTCATCTATCTTTAAATTGATGTTAAAGCATAATTGCAACACCCATGAAGATGCGACGGAAAGGGAAGGCATGCCAGGCCGTATACCCATGGGTGCAGGATTCTTTGAAAAAGTGCAGGCTGACTCGGAAACCTGGGACCTTGGCTTAGCAACGAATGAATATTTCTCCTCGAGCTTTCTCCACCAGCGGCTTATGTAGTGATCGGCCAGCTCGCTAAGCTAGACGATCCTAATTAGGGGCTTGAAAGCAGAAAACGAAGTAAGGAATAGATGCTGCTATGGCTCATATGAAGAAGCCAACTCGGTAAAGCTAGTTTACGGTTCCTTTTCTTGCCTAACGGTATGCTTTTAACCAAGCCTAATCCATATAATAAAAGCAAACAACTATTGAAACAGGGTAAGAAGATGCAGACGACTGTACGCAATGAGACTGGAGTACCTGGCAGGGGGCCTAAACAGACAGTAAGGGGGTGGGTCTAGGAGAAGAGAGAAGAATGAGGGAAAGAATAAGAAGCAATCATTGAAAAAATAAGAAAAGAAGGAGCTGATCCGATGGATTGCTGATTGGCGGTCTTAGCTGATGGTGGAAAATCAATTGTGGGTCCATACGTATATCTGTTCACCATTTCCAATATTTCTGACCAGACCTCTTTTGAGAACATCTTTTCCATGGAGAATGCTCCTCCATATATAGGAAAATTGGGAGCTCGCCTCACAGTCCAGGAAGTTGCAGTTTTGATAGTACTTGGCTTTCAGTGTCTTAGCTAACAAAGAATTGGGGTTTATGAGAATTCGCCATGCTTGCTTGCCTAGAAGGGCTAAGTTGAAATTTTCTAAGTCTTTGAAACCGAATCCTCCGTTAGCTTTAGAAAGACACATTTTACTCTAGGCTACCCAGTGGATCTTCCTTTTATCCATTGAAGTACTCCACCAATATTGTCTCATGACACTGGTTAGCTTTTTGCAATGGCATCTAGTTAATTTATATATAGCTCATAGCATACACTGGGAAAGTCTGGGCAACAACTTTCAGTAGAATCTCGTTCCCTCCTAAGGATATATTCTTAGCAAACCTGTTATTTGTTCTACTGATAAGCTTATATGTGATGAACCTTAACATAATCGATTTCCTTTGATTGAAGCAGTCTCGCAATCCTAGATACTTTTCTATACCATTAGAGTTTGAGATTGCTAGTATTTCCTGAATTTCTCCTTTGTCCATTGCATTTACTCCCTTACCAAAGAATATGAAGGATTTTGTGTAGTTGATTTTCTGACCTGAGACTTTCTCATATTCTGTCAAGCACTCTTTAAGTGTTCTTGCCTCCTCTTTGTTGGCTTTTCATATAAATAAGCTGTCATCTGCATACAGTAATTGCTGGATGGAAGGGCCAGTTTGATTAAATTGAATTCTAGATATTCGGTGTTGAGATTCTGCTTTCCTCATCACATTAATTAAGCCCTCAGTACATATTATAAAGATGTAAGGGGACAACGGGTCTCCTTGTCTAATGCCCTTTTGTGGTGTGATCATACTGTATACCGAGCCATTGATAATTACTAAATAGGATACCATGGTGATGCAGCTCATGATAAGATGGACCCAATCTTGATTAACCCCAGGTGTAGCAAGGTGGACTCAATAAAACTCCATTCTAATTTGTCATAGGCTTTAGACATAGCTGTATTGATGGCCATGTATTTTCCATGTCCCGAGCTTTTGGTTTTCACGTGGTGCATTACCTCATGAGCTAAAATATGTTGTCAGTTATCAAATGTCCTTTTGTGAAGGCAAATTGTGAGTGGGAGACTATTTTATCAAGGTGTGGCTGGAGTCTTCTGGTAATGATTTTAGCCACTATCTTATAAAGTACTGAGCAAAAGCTTATTGGTCTGAAATCTTTCATGACAACTGGATTGTGTACCTTTGGAATTAAAATGATGTGAGTGTAATTCCATTCCTTATGTATCATTTTATCTTTGAATACAGCTTTAATTTCCTCTACCACTTTCCCGGATATTAGGTGCCAGTATTTTTGAAAGAAAAACGTTGTCATCCCATCTGGTCTAGGAGCAGATTCACCTCTAATGCTGAATGTAGCATCTTTGACTTCTTTTTATGTGACAAGTCTCATTAAATCTTGCTTATCTTCATCTGTGACATTGCAATCTAAACCTTGCAAGAATGGTTCAGGTCTGCTAGGATGGGATGTGTGGAAGAGCTCCCTAAAGTAGTTAGCCGCTATGTTCCCTTTAGAGCTATCTTTGAAATTGAGGGTCCCAGTGTTGTTTTTGATGGCTATGATTCTGTTTCTTGATCTTCTAAATTTCACATTGTTGTGAAAAAACTTTGTATTTTTATCGCCCTCCATTAGCCACTTTTCACTGGATTTCTGTCTCCAAAAGATTTCCTCTTCATTGACTACCTCAGTAAGTCTTGTCTTTAAGGTTTCGATTAATCTCAGGTCCGGGTAGTTTTTCCTCATCTCCCTGTCTAGCTCCTTACTGGTTACTTCTATAACTCTAGCCGAATTGTGGAGACCTATTAATTTCCATCTAGAGATGTTCCTCTGAATATTGGCCATGCTATTCAGTAATGGTGCATTATCTTCATGTGCCTCCTTCCAAGCAGTCATGACTACTTCATTGAAATTAGGCTTGTTGATCCATCGTCCATCAAAAATGAATCTTTTCAAGTACTGTTGATGTTGAGATACTAAAGATGTTATTATTGGTCTATGATCTGAGCCTTTATAATCAAGTAATGAGCTATTTATCCTTGGGAAGATATCAAAGCATTTTGTATTACCAAAGCTCCTATCCAGCTTACATTGGACCCACATTCTTCCATATCTGTTACCACACCACGAGAATGGGGATCCATATGATGGAATTTCCCGTAACATACAGGTGGTTATCATCCTTTTGAAAGGTAAAAAGGATCTCGCAGGCCTTGGATGACCACCCAATTTTTCACTATTAATTAGGATTTCATTGAAATCTCCAGTTGGTGCGTTGTTTCCAGAATAAAGTCATCCCTCCGCTTAATCCGTCTGGATCTACCGTATAATAGGAATCATACCCAAGCATACCTTGAAATTTTTTAATGAAGTTGCTATTATTTTTGGTTTCGGGGAGGAACAAGATGTCCAGAAATAAGGTATTCCTTATTTCTTTTAGGTATCGAACTGTCTGGTTGTTCCCCCATTCCCTGAGAGTTCCAACCTATTATGCTCATTTCCTATTGGGTGGTTTAAGGCTCACCACCAAACCCAATGTAAGTTCTTGTTCCCTCATGCCACAATCAAACTGAAGTTCCCTTGTTCGTTTGAGTTTCTTATATGTATTTAAAACATAGTCTTCTGTGTCTAAATCTATACCATTTTTGCTATTTTTTGTCCTGGTTTTAGAGGTAATCACAATCTCCATCTTTTGGCCCGTATTATTTTGAACTTTGTCTAAAATCATGTCCTTCCCTGCTGTCTGGGTTTCTATAGCACAATGGTCTTGCATTTTAAACCATGTCTTATTTCCATTAGGTTGATCTTCTTGAGACTTGTGTAAGCTGAGCTCGACCTATAGACTTTATTTTCTATATATAACTATTCTTTTTTGGGAAAGAAAAATAAAACACGTGAAACATATATATATATATATAAACTAATTAAACTAAAAACATAGATAAAATTTTATAGTTTCAAAGGAAACTGAATATAAATTAGGGAAATTTGGGTATATGACAACACAATACTTTGGAAATTAGAAAAATGGCAAGCCAAAAAAATTTAGGGTCCTTATCTCTCCCTCTTTCTATTTCTATGGTTACTATTGGTTATAAGATATGTAGGGATATTTTCCAAAACTAATGTTAGATTGCCAATCAACCATTTAGCAAACGTAATTTTTTTAATTTCCTAAGTATTCATTGTCATTTCACCAACTAACCCTATAAATTAGTAGACATTAGATTTGATATTTGTTGATACTTTTATAAATGTTTTAATTTTTTATCACAAACTTTATTCAACATAATAATTTAGAATATTTTAGAGAAAGTTATATTTTATAATTTTAGAGTTTTTTAAAGAAAATAATTAATTCTTGTTTATATATATATATATATATATTTATTTTANTTTTAGAGAATTTTTTTTGATTTTGAAGAATTTTTGTTTATATATATATATATATATATATATAATCACATTTTAAATTTTTTTAAAAATCGTAATCCACTTCATAGAGTTCAAATTCTCCATAAACGATATTTTGTAAAAAAATTGAGATCATGGAATTATTTCAGAAAATAATATAAAAAAAATTCTTAATTTGGTGATAGTCGGTTAAATTGATAACAACCAAAATCTTACAGCATAAAAATTATATTTGTTTATGACATAGAATTTCACTAATACAGTATCCAAGACTTCAGGCATTTCGATTCTAAACATTTAATATTATATAAGTGTATGACGACCTTTCATATATGTGGGATTAATTGGATTAATCAGAATATCGTCCATATAATATATTATTATATCTTCCATATAATATATTATTAGTTACAAGATAGGATGAACAATCCTAAAAACATAGTGACCAAAGAACACCCTCTCCAAACTAACAACTCATAAAATTCTAATTTTATCTCTGACCGTGTATGAGTTTTCGTGGTACATAAACGCTACCCACAATGTGGTTTTTGTTATTTTCAAATTTATCAGTTAAAATTGTACTCAAGTGAAGAAATGTTTGCAAGAATCAAATCACTAGAATGTCATCGGACAAAACGGACGAGAGAATTCGTTTGGTGATTCAATGAACAAGGAATAAGATGATGAGAAAATAATGTGAATATACTATTCAATCTGGTAAAGTCTTCAAGATATGGGAGAAAGCTGGCCAGTCTTTAAGGGTTGGTTTCATCTTCATGGCATCTGTACAGTCTATTTTCATCTCGATCTCGAGCATATCTAGGGATAATCAGAACAATATAGCTCATATGATTGCTTCAATTTTTGAGTGGAGTAGTGAGAGACTTTTTTTGATTTTTTTGTCTTCCAAAATTCAAATCATCGAGAAAAGAGAACCAGCAAAAAAATAATGAATCATTCCAGAAACCATTCACAAAGCAGTGGTATCCCGTAAAAACCAGATTAGCATACAACGATCTAGCTATTACTAGCCTATGCTGATTCAGGTTAGAGATACCCTTGGAATGCATCGTTTCAAACCTAGAATGGGCTTGATTCCACGCCAATGATTCTGATTCGGCTAAATGAATGATCACTATAGGATCTCAGTCTATATTTAAAAAAAATCTCATTTATGGCTTTCCAAATATATCATAGAAGCCATGGAAAAAAATTGCTTTTATGGATTCTCAAATAAGGTCGTCCATATTCAGAAAAGTGATGGCCTTGGAAATTGATGTACCGCCAAAGGGATAGTAGATAAAGCCCATGTTTGAATTATTGGAGGATATTCAAATAGAACATGATTTATCAACTCGCCTTCGGGTCCACAATGGTCGGAAGTTGTATCACAATGAGTTTATCTGTAATGAAGATATCCCCACAATCTAAAATTACTTGCCACATATATTGCCTAATTTTCTAAGGAAATTTTTTTTCTATGTTTAAATAACCTTAAATGTTGGACCATAGCACACATTGTCTTTTCTGGAAAGTATATTCTCAAATCCGACCCGAAAATCGGATTACACTGCATATCTCCCGTTTCTAAAGATATATCACTCCATAAATTTTTCTGTTCTATCCCTAATATGGGAATTCCTAACATCATGAGGGATTATGAATTGACGGATTTAAAATGTGTTTTGAAATTTTTGGACAAAATTTTTTGAACATATTAAGCAGTTTCCATTTTTCCTCGTTAAATATGAGTAATTTTCTTCGACGTGTTTTAATTAATTAGAGTTAAGAGCCAGGAATATGCCATCGAAGATGCAAGAAATCATGAACAAACATCTTTCTTATTATTATTTTCAAATAGAAGATCCATTGACTTATATTCTTCAAGAAATTAACTTCTTGCTCATGTATCAGCAAGTCAACGTTGATGACTTTTAAGAAAACATTTAAAACACACAATAATTGTACTTTTCATTTTCCTTAAATCTAGCAAATAAAATCAAACAATGACGAAGACAAGATCGAGTGAACTCGTAGGAGACTTGAAGATATGATGATATTTCCATCTACTTTTTCTATTTTTTAATAGTTGATGTTTTAGGATTTTCACGTATACTATTTTATTTTTTCCAAATAAATTACTCTTTCCGTTTCAATTTAATTGTCATTTTAGAGTTTGACACACATATTAAGAAAATAGATTAATATTTTATTATGCCCTTGTTTGACTATTAGAATTCCATACTATTTAATATTTTATTCATTTAATTAGGGGCAAATGAGATGATCTTTATATCAAAAAATACATTGGAAAATGAGAATGACAACTAATATGAAACAAAAATTTTATCCTAGAATGACAAGTAATATGAAACGGAGGGAGTATGTTTTATCATAAATTTTAAAATAGTTTAATCAATACCAAAACAATCTGAATAATTTTATTAGTCAATAATATTAAAACCACAATAAATTTTGCATAGATTTTTTAAAACATCAACTAAAATAAAATAAACTTTTTAAAAAAACATCAACTAAAACTAAACAGATGAAGTAATAAATACTAATAAATTTTTTTGTTTTTTTGGTCAAACACTCGATAGTAACTATAACAATTGAATATTATCAAATCACATATAAAAAGAGATGAATAATGCAATTCGCCTTAAAAATTTAGAGAACAATATTTTTTGGTGACTTACAAATAAATTAACTATTTTCAGAAAATAATTATGAAGCCATTTTGGACCAAACATGTGGGAACTAATATGGTAATGAATAATTTCAATATGAACAAAAATAAATAAATTTAAGTGGAATTTTCAAAAATAGCCCTATTGGCATATAACTTTTTAAAAATTTACACTTTTTTGAGAATTAGAAGAGAAAAATAGTCATCTGTGGATATGTTTTGAAAAAGTTATTTCGAAAGAGATATTTTTAGTAATTATTTTTGATTTTAATGAATTGTTGTTACATATGCATATTATTTTTATTTTTATTTTGTTAATATTGAGTTACAGCTAATTGTCTATTAGTCAAATTCGTACCTAATGTAAACAATATGATTTAATTTTTGAATATGCAAGTATGTCTGTTTGCTACTGAACCAAAAAGTTGGGTTTACTAATTTTAAGATATGATTAAACAACTCCCTCAGAATATACGGGAACAAGATACCAAATTAACAATTTTTTATAAAATAAAATATTAAAAAAGTCTGAAATAAGAAAGAGAAAATTCGGAGATGGTGGTGGTGGGTTTGAAGGTATCTTGCTTATTCGCTTATTTATATCCTTAAAGGGAACAGAAATTGTCCAAAATACGTCATACGTGACGTTTTTGCACATTAAGTCATATATTTAACATAATTAAATATAACCAAACAATTAAGTAATTATTTTATCCTTACATCTAGGTTGGTATCTTTCTTGTTAGTACTCGCGGATATTAATTTTTTAAACAGCATTATATAATGATTTATTTTTTAAACATCTTATAGTATTTCATTTATTATATTAGTTACTTGTGATAGTAATATGTCGTTAATGTATAATGTATATATATATATATATATTTGTAAAATAAGACTATGAATTAGTACAATATCTTTTATCGTGAAAAAAAATTATATATTAATACTATAACAATCAAGTAGACTAATATTTTACAATCGGTTTTGTTATAAATATTATACTATTAATATAACTGAACATTTATTAATGTCAAAATATAATCTATGACCTTTTACTGTGTTGAATAGTTTGTTTTTTTCTTTATAAAGTTGAGTCATAATATGTACCAAATTATATATATACTTTTAATATGTGGATAATATAGTTATTCAATTCTTTTAGAATAAGATAAAGCAAAGAGGAGAGTGGAAGAAACTAAATAATCAATATAATAAATGATTTCTGAAATATTTGGAAGATTGACCAATAGAATGAGGGCATTTTATTTATTTAAATCCTTAAAGGGAACATAAAGGTCATGAATGACAAAATAGTTTTTGGTTTTTAGGTTTTGGATTTTAGCTTTTGGTTTTTCATTTTTGCAGTAAGTTTTATTTTTTCAAAAACATGAATAGCAAAATTTTTATAGTTTTTGTATTTCACCCTTAATTTTTTTATTTTCCTAAAACTATTAAAATACGATATTAAAGTAAAAAATAAAAAATATAACAAAAAACTTATATATATAATTATAAAGTTGGAAATAACCAAAATTATATATGTAATTATAAAGTCAAATGTGATAATATTTAAACCACTATTTATTGAATGATAAAATAAAATTTAATAATATATAAATCACTGTTATTAGAATTATGAAATATAAATTTAATAATATTAATTTAAAACATAATTTTCTAAGAATTGTAAAATCAAATTTTACAATATTTTAAAAAATATATAGAACATTATAAGATCCAAATTAAAATCTTCAAACTATAAAAGTGATATAAAAGTGATGTAAAAGTCATAATTAATATACGTGGATATATTAGTAACCGTGTATATATTAGCTAACTAGATTTAGTTTTTATGTTGAAATGAGTAAAACACTTAAAAACTACTTTTCCTATTTTTTGGGAAAACTAGTTTTGTAAAAACTTAAATGACTGAAGAAACTAAAACCAAAAATGATGTAAAAACAGCAACCAGTCAGGGTGCAAAGTTGTCAAAAATACATCATAGATGATGCTTTTCTAGCATAATAAAATTAAACATAAAACATATACTAGTAATAACTAGAACTAAACATAATGTGGCTATTTTAATTTTGTTGGAAAAGAGAAACTATTTGTTTTTGTTCCTTACGTTTATAATCTCTTTTTGTTTGGAACTAATTTTTGATCATATTTTTGAAACATAAACCATTCAAATGGAAATTACCAGACTTAGATAAAATAAATAAATTATGGGACGTTTCAACTTTATATTTTGCTTAGTATCTATAAAATAACCTGGCATTATTAATCGCCAATTGGCAAGAAAAAAAAACAAAACTTTGAGTTTGTTAAATTGACCAAAAAAGTATCAACTTTTCAGGAATCGTCAAACAAACTACAAGTTAAAGTAAACTCATATGTTTTATAAACATTACATTGATTTAGGTAAACGACTATCTAATTGTCTGTTAAACTAATTAGCAATGTGTTTAATCTCGCAAGTCAAGTCAAAGATAGTTCAAAGATTTTTAAGTTAGTGAATAAGATTGTTTTGTTTGGCTATTTGTGAAAATTGGTCCTTCTTAATTGATTTCTCATAAACTAAAGAGGAATTTTTAAAAATACCCCTAATGACATATACCTTTTCAAAATCTACATTTTTCTTTAAAAATTAAGAGAGGAAATAGTCATTAGAAAGTATGGTTTGAAAAATGATAATTCAAAAATGGTATTTTTGTAATTCCTCTAAACTATATAATAGGAACACCATACATGACAATAATAAATACGATAGAAATGGATGGAAGGTACAGTATTAAAATATACGTTTTAAATTAGTAAATTAAAAAATCAATCTAGAAAATAATTGATTAGTGCAAAGAACATTGTAGGACATTTTGATTTTTGATTTTATAAGATACTTTAAATGATTAATGCAAAACTGAACGAATTTAATATTCTGTAAGTCTTAAAATTCTGTAGCAATTTTAAAATTGGTCAAATTATATGAAATAATAAAAAAGAATTTAAAAATATGAATTTATATATGTGTTTAAATAAAGAGTCAATATTGATCAAATATTCAACGTGATTAAACAATAATAAGATATAGCAACCAGTTTTGTTGGTCCCTCCCAAATGGCAGGGAAGTAATTATGCGAAAGAAGGAGGTTGAGTCTGATTCTGCTTTCCAAACTCTACCCAGTTTTGTTGCCTATGTTGGAGCAGACGGTGAAATTGACGGAATCTTAACGAGATGATAGATCGACTTTCGTTACCGTAACGGCACGGCACGCTCCTTCACGCTCCGTACCAGCCTTTTAATACTACACATTTATGATTTATCCACTAATTAACTTTACTACTACTACTTAGTCTCATGAAAACTTATAATATAAATCCCAAATTAGATGATCTTTTAGAATGAGTTTTTTTATCACATTACTTCATGTTTTCAACTTCTAATACAATATTTATTGAGTAGATGACTTTTAGTTTAGTGGTAGCTGATAAGCATACTAACTGCACTTATAGAATTTACATTATGTAGGAATTTAATTCATGGATCAGTCAATTATGACTTAGTATTAACAAAAAGTAATAATATTAATTGTATTTTTTTATCTATTTGACTATTTATATGTGGTAGATGATTTCCAATTTGCTAAATAATTATTATATTAATTAAAATAGTATTTTTAATAAGAAAAAATAAAAATTAAATGATTTCTTAATGTACGTGTAAAAAACTTAAACATCATATAATTTATGACATAGTGAATAATGTTTGAGGTAGATTTCATGATATATAATGTTTAAGGTAGATGTACAATCATTAGAAAAATTTGTGAAATTATGTAAAAGTATATCAATTTTTGTATTGAAAATCTAAAACATAGAAAAAATGAAGGTAAAGCATCATTTATATTGAGACATAAAAAATAATACTTCTCATGTTTTCAAATTGTCGATGGTTTATAAATTTCACATATATTAAGAAATTTTGTAAAATGACATTGTATTCTTATTCATTACTTGAAATAGGATTATACGCTATATAGCGTGTGTTTTGATTGTTTTTCTAATCCGTGTTGATATTTTGAAATATTATTTTGGGATGTTATGTTTAGAACTTGAAATTTTGAACCAAAATCAACGTGAATTAAAAGAATCGAACCTAAACTAAACCTGATAAAATATCTAAATAGGTTTTAAATTTATGTACCCAAAAAACTTAAACCCGAATTGGAGCCAAATCAAAG
This sequence comes from Lepidium aucheri, assembly GCA_900406435.1. Classification (NCBI taxonomy): domain Eukaryota; kingdom Viridiplantae; phylum Streptophyta; class Magnoliopsida; order Brassicales; family Brassicaceae; genus Lepidium; species Lepidium aucheri. Next base: position 42,293 of record OVBA01000147.1, on the reverse strand, counting down.
ACAGAATTTAACATTTTTAAAGTTTTTCTGTTAAATCTTTTTAAATTTTGATTTTTTAGAATAGCCAAATCCCAACTTGTACCAAACCAAACTCTATCAAAAAAATAAGAATTATTTGGATAAGTCTTAACTCAAAATAACCACAATATCGAATTAGATGAACCGAACTTGACAAAACACGAGAGTGTGTCCTAAATTTATTTATCCGCAATACCGAATCCTAACCTGAACCAAAACTGAATCAATAATCGAATTTGTAGCCGATCTATTTTTATTAAATTTTAGCCTTTTTAGAATTTTTATTAATTTTGAATTTTTATATATAAATTTGTAACAAAATTCATCTTAATCATATTTTTAAGGGTGGTTATGAACCTTAGGTTATTTTTATCATATAGTTTATAATTAGGTCAAAGTGAAGAAGCAAGAAAAGAGAAGAAAAAAAATAAATATGGGCAAAATAAAAAATTTAGATATTGCAATTGTAAAATCAACTATTTAAAAACAAATTTTTTCTTAGAACATCAACTAATAAAAAACAAAAAGAACATTATTTTTCGTATCTTTCATCTAATCGAATCTAGTTGCAATTATTATAGCTACGCGTAAATGTATGATTATAACGTATAAACATTTTTTTGTCAACCGTAATATTAATATGGGTTATAAAGGCGGGTCCATTAGCCAAATTCCTACATAAATTTTGTAGACAATGAGACTTGATCCCTGGTTATGCATGTATGTCTGTCTTTAGTGGACTTACTATCAACCACTGGACTAAAGGCACTTGCAACATATAAACCTTTAGTATTTCCATTTTTAATCAAACTATCAAAATTTTAAAATATAAACCAAATTATGTGATTATACAGTCTTTTTAAAAACATTTCATTATGAGATAACGTGTTTTAAGAAAGTAGTAATGGACGGAAAAAAAGAAAAAAGAAAGTAGTAATGAGGTGTACGGTATGGTTCACATACAGATTTCAATTGGTGCATAATATTATTATCTATCTTGTTTATACAAAAATAGATCCAAATTAAAGACATGTAATATAGTAGTATTAATATATAAAACAATAATTAAATGTAGTAATTGTTTAATTAGGTAGAGGCAGGGAAACGGAGATAAAAGCAGTGAAGGTGTGGCCGTTAACAGAAGACGCGAGAGCATTCTCTTAGTAACGGCGTTGTTTGACGATAGTCACAAGAGAGAAGCCAGATTACAGTTACAGAGTAAGAAGATTGCTGATTTCATTGCGTTAGGATTCAGATCTCTATTTGATAGTTACATGCAGAAGAAGAAGAGAGAAAGAGAGAGAGAGAAACGTGGGTACGGAATCCAAGGGCTCGTGGCCTTCTTCTATTCAATTCTCAGTTATTAGGGCTCTTTAACTTCGACTGTTTTCAGCTTCGTTGATCGGAGGCAGAAGAGTGTGTGTGGGGTTATTGAGTGAAGAGGATTTTAATTAGCTTTACATTCTGATTTTTGACTTTGCGGCGGCGGCTGATTTAGATTTATAGCTGATGGCAAATCACGGAGGTATGGTTGATTACAGTGTGAGAAATCTACCTATGTTTTTACTTGCTCTTTCCGGCGACATTTCTAAGAATTTTCCAATTGCAAAACAGGTGAATATTTGTACGATGAGTTATGGAAATTATGCGCGGGACCTCTGGTTGATGTTCCTCAAGCTGAAGAAAGAGTTTATTATTTTCCTCAAGGTCACATGGAACAAGTAAGCTTCCTTTTACTTTTTTAGATCCCATGTTCGGATTTTTATCTTGAAATGTTTTATTCGATTTTTGAGAAAGTTTTCTTAAACGATCCTATTTTTTGGTGGCTTTTTCTTTACAGCTCGAAGCGTCAACGCAACAAGACTTAAATACGAAGAAGCCGCTTTTCAATATTCCTCCGAAGATTCTCTGCAATGTTATGAACGTCCGTCTCCAGGTATGTAGGACCAAGTAAATTAGCTATCTTTTGTCTACGTTTCGTTTCTTTTAGGTTGGTTAGCTATAATTTCTCAATTTAGCAAGAGGAAATTATGTAGACCTGATCGCCTGATCTTCTTCTGGGAAATTACCAATTCACTTACAGCAATAGATGGATATTCAGATTTAAACGAGCTCCTATTAGTAGACCAAATATGAGTGGCTACGCTGGAGATCCGGATCTTATTTATTTTATGGAAACATTTTTTTCTGAAAAAAAACAAAATTGAACAGCTAAAATTTATCGATTGTATTGTTGTCGTCAGGCGGAGAAAGATACGGATGAGGTGTATGCCCAGATTACTTTGATACCTGTAGGAACTGTGAGTGACAATTCAGATGATTTCTAACTTAGCTGAAACTTTCTCAAAGCCAACGTGTGCTATCTCTGAATATATTCCCAAATTTATAAACTGCAGGATGTTGACGAACCTATGAGTCCTGATCCCTCTCCAACCAAGTTACAAAGGCCAAAAGTTCAATCTTTTAGCAAGGTTTTAACTGCATCTGATACAAGCACGCATGGTGGATTTTCTGTTCTAAGGAAACATGCGACGGAATGTCTTCCTCCGCTGGTATAAGAATACCCTGACAATTGGTGCTTTAGTTCTTACCAAAGTGGCTTCACATTGATGACTTTCCCTTGTTGTTATCCTTTAGGACATGACCCAGCAAACCCCAACCCAGGAGTTAGTAGCAGAAGATGTGCATGGTTATCAGTGGAAATTCAAGCATATTTTTAGAGGTGATGAGTCCGTCTCCTGTGAACTCAGATCAACGTCATGTCTATATGGCAAAGTTAAAATGAAATGATAACTTCCAGATTTCCTCTGGGCCATATCCACAAGATACGCTTGTCTGACAAACTAGGTTTGTTTTTACTAATCTTTTTTTACCTGAAACCTATTAAATAGGCCAACCACGGAGGCATCTTTTGACAACAGGGTGGAGCACCTTTGTTACTTCAAAGAGATTGGTTGCCGGGGACACTTTTGTGTTCCTGAGGTATATTTCACACTGCTACCTTTCTTTGTTCCATTCTTTTATTGTCCATTAGTAGATTTTGAACTTATAGTTTTCAAACTATATTTCCAGAGGGGAGAACGGAGAGTTGCGGGTTGGAGTCAGACGTGCTAATCGTCAACAGAGCAGTATGCCTTCATCCGTCATATCAAGTCATAGTATGCATCTGGGAGTTCTTGCTACTGCATGCCATGCTACTCAAACTCGATCATTGTTCACCGTATACTATAAACCAAGGTATGCAGTTATTACTCTACAGGAACATCTGGGATGAGTATCCTTGACACTCTGCTTATTGATTTTGTCTCGGTTTGAGCAGGACAAGCCAATTCATCATTAGCTTGAACAAATATCTAGAAGCCATGAACAATAAGTTTACTGTAGGCATGAGATTTAAGATGCGGTTTGAGGGAGAGGAATCCCCTGAAAGAAGGTAGTCTAAATTTTTATCTTGTTATATGCTCTGCATATACTTGGTTCGTAAAACTGTTCACTGAGCACATTAATATCTTCATAAAGGTATTCTGGCACGGTTGTTGGCGTTAAAGATTGCTCCCCTCACTGGTTAGACTCAAAATGGCGATGCTTAGAAGTATATTTTTTCCCACTCTCATACATGCTTTTAAAAATAGTTCTTATGTGTAAAAGCTCAAGCAGTCTGCTGAATTTTTGTGTAGGTTCATTGGGATGAGCCTGCATTGATTTTAAGACCCGATAAGGTTTCACCCTGGGAAATCGAGCCTTATGTAACTTCAGAAAATGTTCCCCAGTCAGTTATGCTTAAGAACAAGAGGCTTCGTCATGGTAGTGAAGTATCTACTCTCGGTGAGGCACAATCTGATCGTTACTTTTCCTGTCTAGTACGTAGCTCAAGTTTCCTAGCTACATATCTCACTCACGTATTATGTCTTTAGATGTAGGCATAACAGCTTCAAACCTTTGGACTTCTGTATATACGCAATCCCATGAGTTTGAACAATCGTGCATCACCTCTCAAAGAAGTTCTCAGCAATGTTATTGTGATGCAACTGAGGATACTAAAAATTCTGTGTCAAAAGACTCAACACTGAACAATCAAATGGTTTCCCCAGTTGAGCAGAAGAAACCTGAGACAACCACTGTCTGTAGATTGTTCGGAATTGATCTGATGAGTTCTTCTCTAGCGGTTTCCGAGGTAAAAACGACACCCATGCATCCCATCAAGATAACCAAATCGACTCTGGACAGCATCTCAGAACGAAAATCCACAATTTCAAAACTACCAGAAGAGAAAAAGCAGGAACATGCGCAGACATCACCGAAAGAGGTCCAAAGTAAGCAAAACAATTCTTCAAGAAGCCGTACCAAGGTATGTAATGAACACTTGTCATACACATATAAGCACATACGTCACATTTTACATGATCTAGACACATATGCCTACATGCTGGCGGATAAATGTAATTATGTAGTCCATAAATTCCAGATCAGAAACAAAGTGTACAACATTTGTGGAATTAAACATGATCCTGATTCCTTGATTGCTGAACAGGTACAGATGCAAGGCGTACCTGTGGGAAGGGCTGTGGATTTAACTGTCCTAAATGGGTACAATGAGCTTATAGATGACCTTGAGAAGCTGTTTGACATAAATGGCGAACTGCAGAGTCGCAAGCAATGGGAGATAGTTTTCACAGACGATGAGGGAGATATGATGCTTGTCGGTGATGACCCATGGCCGTAAGTAACAATTTATTTCTTATTCAATAGAATCACTACAACAAAACTCATTTCGGTTGAAATAAAATTTTGTGATGCAGTGAGTTTTGCAACATGGTGAAGAGAATATTCATATGGTCTAAAGAGGAAGTGAAGAAATTGACGCCGGGGAAACAACTCCAGATGCTGTTGACAGAAGTTGAGACAACATTAACAACAAATCTCAAAACAGATAATCACTCCAGCTAATTCTTTGCTTCCCAACACTCTTGGTCTCCTTCTTATCTGTTGAGTCTTTCGGGAAATGTGTTGTTCTGTGTCTGAGTTTTTGTCCCTGAGAGAAGAACAATAATGGGCTTAAACAGGAAATAACGTCCCCTTAGGCTTGAAAAAAATGGCTCGTTTTTTTTTGGAGTCTTTGGGGGGGGGAGAAAGAGAGTTTATGGGGGAGAGAGTTTTCTACTATAAAGGTAGGCTTATTTTTATTTTCTTCTTTCTAGTTTTTAGGAACTTGTGTGTGGAAGAGACCAGAAGATTGTAACGAACAGAGAAAAGAGAGAAATGAGACTGTCAATAATTGGGGAAGACTTTTGGGACCTTTTGATTATATATGAGTGATATCAATCACATGGCTCTTCTGTGTAGTAAGCCTTCCCTTTGTTTATCTTTGTTCCTAAGTTTTATTTTGTTTTCCTTTATTTATTTGATTTTGTTATCTTTCATGTAATGTCTCAGTGTATATAATGTCTTAAAAAGAGAACTTGTATGAAACACAACTTTCTTCTTTACACAGTCAGTCGGGATGGTACTCGTATACATAGAACCAAAAGCAATAATTAGTAATAATTGTTGTTTTGGCAGTCAAGGTTGTGTATGTGGCCGCTCATCCCACTCTATCATTGACATTAACTAGTCCATTTGAGAAGTCTACACAAGTTTTTGATTGGCATTGCTTGCTAATTGCTATTAATATTTCAATATTAAATAATCCGTAACTGTTACAACAAAAGCATACGTTAAGTGGTAAAAGCCAAGAATGTTGAAGATTGTCTTTCTAAATAGTGCTTCGCAAGAGCAATCTCATATGGACCAACGTTCTCGATACTAACACTTGAATTGGTTTATGGTTGTAAGTGTTTTATTTCCTTACACCACTCGCATAAGTTGAATACATTAAACTAGTGGGATCGTGATAGTACATAAGACAATATTTCTCTAGGTCTCTTACATATTGAAGTTATCTGTTGTTTGTATTCTTTCATCTTCTCTTTCGCCGAGATATGTGATGGATATATATACAAATACACTAGCTTATAAATATCAACAGAGAACATTCAGTCTAAAGAAAATCTTTTAACAAAAAAATATCAACAGAGGTTCTTGTTTGTATTTAGACATCTTCTCCAAGACCAAGACTATTTGCTTACTATTTGGAAAGTAAAAAGAAGCAAGACGATGGAGCCTCAGACAAAACAGTCGGTCGGCGACACAACTCTCCACATGTGTCGTTCGTGCCGGCGAGCCATTCCATACAGAATCTACGCCGTAATTCACACTTGTGGCATCATAGCACTCATGTATCATCATCTACACTCACTTCTCACCCAAAACACTACTCTAATAACCTTTCTTCTTCTCCTCGCCGACTTTGTTCTCGCCTTCATGTGGGCCACCACAACTTCCCTCCATTTAAACCCGGTTCGTCGGACCGAATACCCTGAGAAATATGCAGCTAAACCGGAAGAGTTTCCGAAGCTGGACGTTTTTATATGCACGGCTGATCCCTACAAAGAGCCTCCGATGATGGTGGTTAACACAGCCTTGTCAGTGATGGCATATGATTATCCCTCTGATAAGATCTCTGTCTACGTCTCGGACGATGGAGGATCTTCATTCACTTTGTTTGCTCTCATGGAAGCTGCTATGTTCTCTAAGCTTTGGATACCTTATTGCAAGAAGAACAGTGTTCAAGATCGATCCCCTGAAGTTTATTTCTCATCAAATTCACATTCTCCGACTGACGAAGAAGCTCAAAATCTTAAGGTACGTATTAATTATCAACGAATCACATAATTTAGTTTAATTCTCTAATTTGTCAACCTATAAGACCATTCTAATGATTGCTAACACTTAACTCATAATTTGATTAACTATCTTTTCTCTATCTATTTATAGATATTCCATCGAGTGTCAAAAGTTAATATACTTTGATTAGTTAATAATATGCTATGGAGGAAAGCAACAAAATTTATATTTGGAATATAAGAAACAAACAAATGAAAGTAGACTTCAAAATGATATTATTAATAGGGAGCCATTGTTGTGTTTGAAGGGACAATCCCTGAGAAATGAGAACCTTATCGTATCTTCTCGACGATAATGTCGATTTTATCCTTCCTTATGATCCCAAGATTTTTGGGATAGTGTGACATAATCTTTATTCATTTATTTAATATTCACGAATTTTCCTAAACGATAATTGTAAGACTCGTCGTTAGATGACTTCTCCAAAAACAATGGGAAGAGTATTAACACATAATGACTCGTCACTTCTCTTAATATTCCTTTTAATCTTAAGTTAAGAAGAGTTGAACCCCACGACAAAACTATTATATATGGGCTTTGAATGATACACTGGACAAATGCAGATTCTTTGCATTTTAGTTCACCTCAATTAAATATCTCAATTCATACTTAAAAATGCAGTTTATAAAATAATATTAAAATAATAAATATTCTACTGCAGATCAAATAAAAGAGAAAAAAAAGATAGTCACTTCTCTTTCCTCTGCATCTTTATTATTTTCTTATATTTTCCATTTTGTTTTTGTTTTTTCCTTTTTTTAATTTATGAAATAGCTATTAACAGTTTGAAGCTTGAAACTTTTTCTTATTTATATATATCTTAATAATTAGATATTTATACTTACTTTTACAAAAAAAAATATATACAGAATTATATTATTTGTATTATTTATTAATTACTATTTTGTTTGGTTTCAGATTGATTCCATTTAAGTAATATCCAAAATTTAAAGAATTAAAAATGATCCAAATATTTTTAGTGGATCAAATTTAAAGGACTCAGAATTACCTATATATTCAAATGTCCGAAAATACTTGGTTCTGATTTTGGTTTAGATCTGATTCTCCAGGTTCAAAAATTTAGGACTCGTTTGGCTATTTAGACGGGTCATGTTCGGATTCAAATCTTCTTTATTGGGTTTGTTTCAAAATTGGATTTTTGGATCCGATTATCATACTCAGGTTTAGTTATAATAACAAAAATAAATATATATACTAAACTTTGGATGACAAACATGAAATAAAATATTACAACTTTATAATACACAAATCAATTTTAGTTTTTAGTTATATGATCTGTGTGATTTGTATTTGATCAGCATGATTTGTATTTTTGATATGTATTCACTATTTAAAACCTATATATACATGTATTATCAATTTTTTTAGAAAATTAAATATAAAAAATAAAATCCAAATACTCAAATATCTGAAAAATATATTTGAAAAGATATTTAAAACATAGTTGAACACCCAAATTTTAAAAAATATCTAAAATTACTAACAATACTCTAAAATACTATAAGATTGAGTTTCTAGGTATTCGTTTGGTTTTTGGTTCATGTTCTGGTTCGAGTCGGATAATAAAATAACATAAAAAATATAAAATTGTAAAAAATAATTTTATAATAAAATAATAATATAAAATATGATTTGCATGATCTGCCTGATCTGTATATGATATGCGTTATCTCCATTTTTTTGATATGCCTTCACCATTAGTCAAAAAATAGCTCAACAATTATTATATTATAATAACATATATATATATTACTTTATTATTGAAATTATTATTACTAACTGCTTTATAGTGCTACTATTGTAGATAATTAATTATATTTAGGTTGTAATTTGAATGTTGATATGTCTCTAAGAAAAAAGGGTAAAGGTCAAGATAAGGTTATCAGATTAACCAAAATTATAGATATCAAATATTATATTGGTTAGAAACTTAATAGGTCTTTAATTGGTTTGAATTTCAAACTTAATTAGGATTATATCCACGCTATAATATATGATTTGATTGGTTTTCTAAATCGTGTTCATTTAGTTCTTAGACCCGTGATAATATTTTAAATATTGTTTTCGAATTTTTGTTTTAAAAGTCCAAAATTCAAACCAAAATTAATCCGAATTAGAGGAATCAAACCCGACAATATACACAATAAGTCCTAAATCCATGTATTTGAAAAAGCGAATCCAAACCTGAACTGGAAACAAATCAGTAACCAAATTTTAGAGTTTTCTCTTAAATCATTTTAATTTTGAACTTTTATATAAAACTACACGAACTCAAACTCTATTTATATCAAACCAAACTCTATCCGAAAAATAAAAATATATGAATGTCTTAAGTGAAAATATCGAATTAGATGAATCAAAACCCAACAAAATATCCTCATGCCCTAAATCTATGTACCGAAAAATCAAATTCAAACCCAAAATGGGAAACGAATCAATTATCAAATTTGTATTCGATATATTTTTGTTAAATTTTAACATGTTTCAAATTTTTCTCTTAAATCTTTATTAATTTTGAGTTTTGTATAAAAAATTATAAAGAAATTCACCTTGAACCTATTTTTAAAAGTAGGTATGAACTATATGTTAATTTTATTTTATACTTTAGAATACGTTCAAAATAAATATGTCTCCCAAATTTGCAAAGCTTATTGAGTTTTAATGATTAGAGTGATGGATGAATACAAAATAATATATACGTAAATATGTTAAGGTACTATACGTTGGAAAATAAATAAGAGTATCATGGATTTCGAATGATGTTATTTTTTTATAACTTTAGCACTATAATGTACACGCAGAACTAGCATATAAATAATGTTCTTTTTCAAATTTTCTTAACTAAATTTTTGTTAATTTAAAATTTTATATGTAAATTTGTAACAAAATTCATCATCCTATTTTTAAGGATAGTTATGAAACTTGTTAAAGGTGGATCCGAGATCCTACTTCGGTCAATCGAAAATAATGGGTCGAATATAAAAGTACCACCCGGTTGCAAGCATTAAGTCCTCAACTCGGATAAGATATTCGACTCGATAAAATGTCTTATCTCGAAAGGTTCTACGAACCTGAAGGGAAGTCGCATGAAATGTCAGCATACAATAAACGAGAGTTTTCCTATTCTAATAAGGAAAACTTCCACAAATCTAGCTCGAATCTTAACAGATTCAGTCTTATCAACAAGATTTGTAAATCTTTCTTTATTTTCTACACATGTAAACCGCATCTATAAACTATAAATAAAGGTGCAACCCTTCCGTAAGGAGGATCTTCTTATGGACATTCGAAGTTTAATAAGAACACCAATTCGGCCTTCACCAATCCTATTATTCAGTTAACAAAGCTCTTACTCCAGTTCGAACCAACAAGTGTCCTTGGCCATTCTTCCCTACTCATTTAATCATGAACCACCATTTAATACCGACCGTGCTAAACCCAGTTCCAACAGTTGGCGCCGTCTGTGGGAAAGATATCGAAAGACATCTTCACAAAGGTAAGAGGAAACTATGAAACTAGGAATATAGTGGACGGAGAAATAACCATAAGCTCACCAGAAAGGAGGGAACCTCTCCGTACAAAACACACGGCGACAGACGGATCGACAAAGGATACGACTCAGACTCAGAAGGAAAGTCGACAGGATACTCGGGAGGAGGAAGACCTTCCACCACCACCGGGGTCACTGACACTCAGAACTTTAGTGCGTAATCTGATCGCATAACAAGAAGCTTCTAATCGAAGGAACGCCGAGAGGTTTGATCGGCTCGAATCCCGCTTAAACGAGAGTAGCCTCCCAGCTACTCAAGTTAGCAGGCCATGCGCTGAAGCACTGGCTAGTGTTCAGAGAATACTATTCCAGGACTACCCAAGTCCACAGCCAGCCGCCACTTCGGTACAAGATCACTCCGCCGTACCAAACGCAGCAAGACAGTAAAACCAAGTGATTTTGGATGTTGCCATAGTATTTAAGATGTGGATGACATCAAGTCCAAATTCCATCAAGCACCGAGCTCAGCACCCGAGATAGGAAGGATTTTGGCTCAGGTGCAGAATTCGCCATTCGCACAGTGACTACAGAGGGTCTCGGTCAACAGAGGATTGCGACTTTGGTATCCCTCTTACGACGGAAACTCAAATCCCATGGAATTTATGAGCGCCTTCAATGTCATGATGAATGGTACCAACTACACCGTGGACAATGAAGATGCGACCTACTACCAGCACTTTGCGGAAAACCTAACTGGGGATGCCTTGGTATGGTTCACCAAGCTTCCCGCCGGATCCATTGAGAGCTTCAATCAACTAACCGAGTTGTTTATAAAGCAATATGCTTTGTTCGTCAACCAGGACATCTCAACCGCTGAACTTAGATCTTTGAGGCAGGATTTCGAGGAACCCTTGAAAACATATCTCAGACGTTTCAAGAAGATATTAACCAAGGCCAAAGTCAATGACGACATGGCAATCGAAGCCCTCCAAACCGGAATGGTGATTGATGAGGCTTTAAAACGGGACCTTTTCGTTAATAGGCCTAGTACGATCTCTAACGCTTTGTGCAGGGCAGCTAGACATGCCGAATCTGTAGAGGAAAAACAAATCCTCTCACAATACCAGAATATGCAGTGGAATTCGGTAGTCAAGGAGCACAAAAAGAGATGCACTACGAGCCTAGGCAGCACAACAAAAGCAAGACAAACTCGGCAACCGCTTTCCGAGTTGAGGAGAACAACAGCTCCTGAGATAAATCATTCAACAATACGTACAATCAAAACGAATATTATGGATTCCACAAGAAAGTAGGCCATTCGACTGCGAAATGCAAACAGCTGCAAGAGTTCCTTGCTGATAAATTCAGCAAAGGATAATTGGAGGTTTCAGTATAAAGCACAGAAGGGGAAAAAAGCCAAGCAACAAGAAGCCGCCTTCAAATCGGCGAGCCTGAAAGTTGGGGCTTCTGAACTATCAAAGCGGCAAAAACTAGAAGGAGACAATAACGGATCTAGAGATCCACGAGTTGTCGTTGGTGTAATCATGGGTGGATTACAGTTTTATGACGATACTATTCGTTTAATCAAAAAATATGAGCGAAAAGTAGTCGCCTCAGTCAACCAAGAGCCCGCCCAGGAATGCATGCACGTCGTAGACTCGGTGATCACTTTCACAGCAGAAGATGTCAAAGGAGTTAGCTTCCCACACAACGATCCCATAGTTTTCAAATTCCGAGTTGCAGACTGTGACGTTTCGTGAATCCTCATTGATACTGGAAGTTCGGTAGATCTCATCTTCAAAGAGACTCTCGATAAAATGGCATTGCCAGACGTCCCCCTCAAACCCGTGGATGGGACCTTGACCTCATTTTATGGAAGCACAATCAACGCGATCAGAACAGTGAAATTAGCTATCCAAGTTGTTGGACTCACAAGATGGATCAAGCTACTTTTTGTAGATAAACCACCCATCTACAACATGATCTTAGGAACGCCTTAGACACACGCAATGAAAGCTGTGCCATCAAGCTACCATCAATGCGTTAAGATCCCAACAAATGAAGGAGTCTAAACTCTTAAGGGCGATCAAAAAATGGCCAGAACTTGCTTCATTGCCGAGATAAAGCTAAGAAACAAATCATGCATGATTACGACATCAGTAGGGAGCAAAGCGCTTACCAAACCTCCCGCTCCTGAGAAGCCCAATCAGTCAACTATCAAGCTTATTAACATCGACTTAGCCAATCCGACAAAGTGCGTAAGCATCGGAATCAACCTAAGTAAACCTATCAAGGAAAAGCTAATATGACTCCTTGAAGAGAACGTGGCAACGTTCGCATGGAAACCGAGTGATATGCCTGGAATCGACCGGGCATTCACAATCCATGGACTAAATGTTGACCCGATGTACAAGCCCATAAAGTAGAAGAGAAGAAAGCTCAGGCTAGAAAGATCAAAGGCCGTGATCAAAGAAGTAAAGAAGCTGATTGAGATCGGATCAATCACCGAGGTATAATACCCAAAATGGCTAGCCAATCCGGTAGTCGTTCCCAAAAAGAACGGAAAATGGAGATTTTGCGTAGACTTCACCGATCTCAATAAAGCATGTCCAAGGGATAGCTACCTATTGTCAAACATCGACCAAATTGTTGAGGTGACAGCCGGGAATGAGCTTCTCTCATTTACGGATACCTTCTCGGGATACAACCAGATCCAAATGCATCTTAACAACATGGAAAAGACATCGTTCATCACGGAGCGAGACACTTATTTCTACAAGGTAATGCCATTTGGGTTGAAGAACGATGGAGCTACCTATCAGCGCCTCGTAAACAAAATATTTGCCGACCAACTCGGGTAAACCATGGAAGTATATATTGACAACATGCTAGTAAAGTCGTTAAGGGTCGTAGACCACATCGACCATTTGGCCCATTGCTTCAAAACTCTGAATGAGTATCAGATAAAACTCAATGTGGCAAAGTGCACCTTTGGTGTTATGTCAGGGGAATTCTTTGGATACATAGTCACTCAACAAAGAATCGAAGCAAACCCAAAACAGGTCACGGCAATACAAGAGCTACCTTCTCCGAATAATAAGTGAGAAGTTCAGAGATTGACAGGATGGATAGCCGCCCTAAATTGCTTCATATCGTGCTCAACAAACAAATGTCTTCCGTTCTACAACTTATTGTGTAGAAACAAAGAATTCAAGTGGGACAAAAGTTGCGAGAACACCTTCTCCGAACTAAAGGAATATCTTTCAATTTCTCCAATACTCGCTAAGCCAGAACACTGTGAATCATTGTACTTGTACATCAAGGTTTCTACCTCGGCAGTTAGTGGCGTACTAGTTCGAGATGACAGAGGAACTCAGTACCCAATCTTTTACATCAGCAAGTATTTGGACGGAGCCGAGTCCCGATATCCAACCATAGAGAAACTTGCATTACCAGTGGTTACCTCAGCAAGGAAGTTACGCCCTTACTTCCAATTGCACACCATCATAATGTTAACAAATCACCCATTGCGGATAATACTGCATAGTCCAAACCAGTCAGGACGACTAATGAAATGGGCAATAGAGCTGAGCGAGTACAATATTGAATTCAAAGGACGAACAAGCACGAAGTCACAATCCTATCCGACTTCATAATCGAGCTTTCACCAAACTTAGAGCCTCTAATCTTAGAAGAAAAAAAACATGGAAGATTTACGTAGACGGATGTTCCTCACAACACGACTCAGGAGTGGGAATCAAGCTAGAAAGCCCCACGGGAAAAGTCATGAAACAATCTTTCTGACTTGCGTTTTCAGCCTCAAACAACGAAGCAGAATAAGAGGCATTAATTATGGGAATAAAGTTGGCAAAAGAAGCTGGGGCCACTGACATAAGTTGTTACTCTGACTCCCAACTTGTCGTCGATCAAGTAAACGGAGGATACAACACAAAGAATGACAAAATGGAAGCTTATCTCTGCGTGGTAAAAGAAATAACCTAGGGGTTGAGATTTCAAATCAGCAAAATCTCAAGGTCCAAAAACACATCTGCCGATGTCCTTGCTGCTCTCGCATCCACAATAGATCCTATCCAACGACGGATCATCTCGGTAGAAAGCATAGACAGGCCAAGCATAAGCCTACCAAAAGGAGAAATATAACTAGTCTTGACAATAGATGAAACCCGAGAAGATTCTGATCCCGAGATGGCGGACGCCAAACATAATTCCGAGCAGAAAATAGACTGGAAAAATGAAATCTTAGCCTATATCATCGACGACAAAACGCCAGAAGACAGATGGGCTGCACGACACCTAAAAGCAAAAATCATCAAGAAAACGCATGATGGAGCAGGATGAAACCACAACAATGGAAGAACGATCGTGCAAAAGATCTGGACACTCAGTTTCTACTGGCCAACCATGTCCAATGATTGTGCAGAGTACACTGCCAAATGCGACAATTGCCAAAGACATGGGCACATTACTCATGCTCCAACCGAGGAGTTAACATCCGCGATAATGCCTTAGCTGTTCATGTGACGGGAAATGGATTTAGTTGGGTTGTTACCATCCTCCCAACAAATGAGATTCATCCTCGTAATGACCGACTACTTCTCAAAGCGAATCAAAGCAGAAGCTTACTCCCAAATCAAGGATAAAGATGTAATCAAATTGTATAAAAGAACATCATCTATCAACAAGGTCTTCTATACGAAATCGTAATGGATAACGAATCTCAATTCATTTCGGCCAAATTTACTAACTTTTGCGCCAGATGGAATATTCGAGTGAGCAAATCAACATCGTGGAACCCGCAAAGTAATGGTCAGGCAGAGGCCACAAACAAACATATCCTCGATGGTCTAAAGAAGCGACTTTCCGAGAAGAAAGGAAGTTGGGCTTCCGAATTAGAACGAGTGTTATGGTCACATCGTACCACACCTCGGCGATCAACCAGGCAAACTCCATTCTCTCTATCTCACAAAATGGAAGCATTGGCTCCACTAGAAGTTGCATTACCAACTCTGCGCCGTGAGCATCTTTCCGGGAACGAGGACGCAAATAATAGTGCTATGGAAAATAGCATAGACAACCTGGAAGAAGAACGCGACGAAGCCCTCATCCGAGTAAAAAATTATCAACAACAAGCCACAAAATACTACAACAAGAAAGTACGCATATGACACTTTGCTGTTGGGGATCTTGTACTCTAAAAAGTGTTCGAAAGCACGGCCGAACTCAATGCCAGGAAACTCGGTGCCAATTGGGAAGGGCCATACATTATCTTCAAATTCGTCAAACCGGGCGTCTACAAAATCACCACCATGGAAGGAGTTCTAATTCCTCAAAGTGGGAATTCCATCAACTTAAGCTGATACTACTATTAGCAAGTCGCTTTCTCGTCAAACTAAATGCGTCACTTAATGCATTGCTATCTAATTCATTAGTTATGTAATGAGAACTATGTCTTGGCTTGATCCCTTCGTGGTATGTAGGTAGCCTTCGGGTCCAGCTGGAACTTAATAAAAATATTGTTTTTCGCAAGTCGGCATTAAAAAAAGGATTACCAATATTATTGAGTCTAAAAGTTCAAAACGGTCTTTGGCAAGATGGAACTTATCATTATTTAAAGATGAGTCTTAAATCTTGCCGAGTCCCTAAATTCTTGCTCCTATTTTAAGCCGAGTCCTAATCTCGCCGAGTCCCTAAAGTCTCACTACTATCTAAATCCGAGTCTTAATCTCACCGAGTCTCTAAAGTCTCGTTCCTATTTTAAGCCGAGTCCTAATCTCGCTGAGTCCCTAGAGTCTCGCTACTATCTAAATCCAAGTCTCAATCTCACTGAGTCTTAAAAATCTTGCACAACATCTAAACCTTGCATCGTAGTAAGACGATTCAATCAATCAGTCAAAGCCAAAGATCCTAAAATCTCAACATTAATAAACATGCAAACGATATCCAAACAAAATAACAATCAATGTTTTACAAACTCTCCGCATTGGAGTAAAGTTCATATATTCTAAAAAAAAGTGGGAAAAGAGGGTCAATTCGCGGCACCGGTCCCAGCTGTCCTGACAATATCTCCCTCCTTACACGTTGAGACGACCGTCTCGGTAACCTTTAAAAAAATATCGTTGTTTGAACCATGCCAGTCGAAACTCTGAACCGGAGCAGAGACAATTTCAAATTCCTAACACTAACCTTTGGACAATCCCCAGTCTTGGGATCAGCTACCTCATTTGGATCATCCCTGAAAGATAGCACCTCATTGCAAGCCAGAACTGCCTCCTCCAAGAAGAAGGACTCGCAGAGATCAAGAGGTGGGGGAATCAAGTCACTAGGATCCAAATGAATGACTTTCTAGTTATTCACATCCTCTTTAGCCTTTGCAACACCCGAAGCCCCAAACACAATAACCTCCGACTTGAGTGGGACTTGATCCTTTAACATATACTCTAGGAGGGTATTGTAACATGTCATCATGGCAAGTGCCAGACGATTGTCGAGGTTGGAAGTCGAGGAGGTAAAGTGATCCGAGATCGTCTTAAAACGTTTGCCCAGAGACACTAAATTGAAGCAAAATTAGAATAGTAGAGTCATAAAAAACAGGAAATTACTGTACAGAAAAATGTACAAACTAACCCCTTGAGGTTTCGATGCCAGCTTGAAGAGAAGTAATCACGACTTTATGCTTCTCGGCAGCTTCAAAATCCGCATCTCGAAGGACAAATTCGGACTTGGAAGCATCTTTAAGATCAGATATCTCTTTACCAAGTTTCGAACGCTCAACCTCAAATTCTGATGAATCTCAAGAAAGGTCAGCCTGAACTGTTGATAAAGAAGACTTTGCTTCCGCCAACTCCCGCCAAGACTCCTCTAACTACTCAAGAATATCGTCAAGTTGATGAAAGTTCCCAGTATCAGCAACCATCATCTTCTCCTTTCCAAGGAGAACTGAGTTCACCTGAGCAATGAACTGAGAGGAAAAGAGCAAATCAATATTGCAAGTTAAAGTCAAGCAAAGAGAAATCAGAGCAAACAAAGAAAAAAATAACATGGTTATCGAGAACGCCGATTTAGCCGTTTCAACATACTCTTTTTTATTATGTATCTCGAGGACAGAAGGGAGGTCCTCAATGGTGTTCTTGAGAAAGTGCATCAGGTCAGCCCCTCCCAGCTCGAAATCCTTGATAGGAGCTGACTCCTCTAAGGCATACGAAAAATGGAAGTCTCCAGAAGATTTACCCCTCTTATGTAAAGAGACTTCAAGAGGAGGAGAGGACTCCTTGTGTTTGGCTATCCTCTTCCTGGAAGAATCAGCAGCAACTTCCTGACCTGAAAGAAGTCGGAACAAAGCCTAAACCATCTTCCCTACCGAAATGTTCCTAAGAAAGAGGGAAGCTCATTAAAGAAGAAAACATTTAGCAGCAGACTCGAAGGCCATCTTCTTCGTCCCAGCCTTTTTGATCACCAAGGAGCCGAAGGGAGATTTAAAAGAACTTTGAACCCCTACTCTTAACTGAAGATTTATACTTCCTTTTAGGGGAAGCCGGAGAGCCAGTGGAATCTCTACAATCCTTCTCAGAAGGACCGGTCGAAGCTTCAAGAACTGGTGCAACTTCAACAGCTGGAGCACCCTCGATATCAACCATTTGAGACTCCAAACTAGTGTTAGGAGCCTCAGAAACAATGACAGGCGGCTCAATGGCAGCCAAATCCCCTCCCAAAACAGAATCTAAAGCGCGGTGAACGGTGGTTCCATCTGAGGGAGGAGAAGAACTTTCTAGAAAAACATCCAAACTGTCTAGATTATTGGGCATTCTAAAGTCATCCACCCCCATGTTGATGTCAAAAACCCCTAAAAAGGAAAAAAGACTATCAAAATCAAAGATCGAACCAATTGAATAGGAAAAGAGAGAAGCAGTGTCAATCACCTCAATAATTGGGAAACTGCGTGCGATGTTTCACTGCAAAAAAATGAATAAGCTGAAATTAGAGCCAGGAAGAAATAATCTGACAAATCATAAACGGACACCTAGGGATCTACCAGGTTTTTTCGTCCAAGTAGAAAGGAATTTTAACAACCTTGTCAAACGAAAGACATTGCAAGGACAAACGAAAAATAGTGAGTCTTTCATTTTGAAACCTTGGAAGTCGGGTTATCTAAAAACTAGTACCCAGATTTCGAACGAGCAAAATAAGTACCCTCTGAAGACTCGCAGAGTTCTGTCAAATTTTTAAAGAATAGAGACGAAATGCTGATTCCTGCCTCACTCCCAAGAATCAGACACCCAACAATATTAGCGACTACAGCAGCCCTGAGTTGAGTCACAACAATTTTTCGAGCATAGCAATATCGAGGCAGCAAATCTGAGATCGGAAGCCACATTCTAGTTTCCATGAACCACCAATCGTAAATTGGGATTAAACCCTCTGGAGGGTTCCATGGACGAGAATTTGGATCACCAGTGATCTCGATATCTTTCATTTAAGGACACACCAAAAATAATTTATCCAGCCTCCTTGAGTTAATGAAGACGGACATATATCTAAGCTAGCATGTCAATCACTTAAGCCCTCATCGGTACTATCTACAAAAAGCATTTGATATCTTCTTGCATACGAGTACTACTAAAGGAAGAAGATGGACTAGAATCAGTAGATTCAGAATCTGAACTGGAACTAGAACTAAAACTATCCCTTTCCATCGCGGCGAAATCAGCTAGAAAATAAACAACTCGGCAAAAGTAGAGAGAGAAAGAGGAAAGAGAAAAGTTACCCCGTAATTCTCGGTCGAAAGTAAAATTACAGAGAGAACTGAAGCACTATTTATTATAAAGATGCAGAAACCAAGTCGATAATAATGATGACTCGCATAAAATCGAGGCGACTGTTCAAATGACCCACTGGAAAACTGCCAGGTGGACCGAAGATTCTGGAAGATGAAACAACCTTTCTGATTTGGAATCTCGGAACAAGACTTTTCTGATTCTGGGGGGGGAGAACAATTGTTGGAGGTGGATTCGAGATCCTATTTCGGTCCACCGAAAACAACGGGTCGAATATAAAAGAACCACCCGGTTGGAAGCACTAAGTCTTCAACTCGGACAAGATATTCGACTCGGCAAAATGTCTTGTCTCAGAAGGTTTACGAACCTGAAGGGAAGTCGGATGACACGTCAGCATACAATAAACGGGAGTTTTCCTATTCTAATAAGAAAAACTTCCACAAATCTAGCTCGAATCTTAACAGATTCAGTCTTATCAGCAAGATTTGTAAATTTTCTTTATTTTCTACACATATAAACCGCTTCTATAAACTATAAATAGAGGTGAAATCCCTCTGTAAGGAGGATCTTCTTTTGGACATTCAAAGTTTAATAATAACACCAATTCGGCCTTCACCAATCCTATTATTCAGTTAACTAAACTTTTACTCCAGTTCGAACCAACAAGTGTCCTCACCCATTCTTCCCAACTCTTTTAATTAGGAATCACCGTTTTAGTATCGACTGTGCTAAACCCGGTTTCAGCAAAAATTGTGTTAAATTTATCCTATAATTTATAACACGTCTAAAATAAAAATGACTTCCACTTTTATATATAAGATACACAAAAAAATTATCCTTTTAGTTATCTAAAAGATACATCTAAGCCCTTACTTGGTTTGAAGTTTCAAATGTCCATGATTGCGCATGAGTATATTTAAATCGAATATTTTCTTCGTACGTATCAATTATGAAAAAGTTGGTTGATAAAATAAAATATATAGAGAAAGAAAGAGTGACTACAAGTGCCAAATAATATCATCAATTCGATGAAATAGTATCTTTTTAATTAAAGGATAAAGTGGCTGCCTAAAAAGAAAAAGAACTATGTGGACACAGCACAAGAGTACTTACCTATAATAACTAAATTTCTGTCTTTAGAAGTTAATATACATATATATATATATATGTATATATATATTTCACAAGTACTAAGGAGTATTTTAGAACATTATTGTTAATAATTCACAAGACACAAATAATGATTGTGCTGTGGGGCAGATGATGTACAAAGATATGAAGAGTAGAGTGGAACAAGTGGTGGAGACTGGAAATGTTGAGGCTGATTTTATCACATGTGAACAATTTCGTGCTGTTTTCGATTTGTGGACCCATAAATTCACTCGCCATGACCATCCCACTATTATTCAGGTATTACTTATCACTTGAAACTAAAAAACTCTAAAAATTACAGTTTAGAGCATATGACAGGTGGTATTGTAGTAAGCGGTCATTTTATAAATTTTTAAGTATCGAGGTTTGATTTTTTTTGATAAGAGAAGGGAAAGAATAAATTTAAGAATATGAACCTTATCGATCTAATTATAAGAGTAAGGTTGATAAAAAAAAAGTTACAGTTTAGATATCTTGACGTTATAAAGATTATTGTTTATTTTAAATGATATCTAAATTTCAATTCTTTTGCGAACAGGTGTTACTAAATAGCGAGACTGATATGGATGATACCAAAAACCATAAAATGCCAAACCTAATCTACGTTTCCAGAGAGAAGAGTAAAGTCTCGTCACATCACTACAAAGCCGGTGCTCTTAATACTTTGGTATAAATCTATCCCTCACCAATAACCGGTATTTAGTCCTGTTTAATTTTAGTTAATTTTTTTGCGTTTTTGTTTCAAATGTAGCTACGAGTGTCTGGGGTGATGACGAATTCACCGATCATTCTAACACTAGACTGTGACATGTACTCCAATGATCCTGCAACACCAGTTCGTGTCTTGTGTTACTTAACAGATCCTGAAATCAAATCTGGTTTAGGGTATGTGCAGTTTCCTCAAGTATTTCAAGGAGTAAGCAAGAATGATATTTATGCATGCGAGTACAAATGGCTCTTCCACGTCAATATGATTGGGTTTGATGGCTTAATGGGAGCTAATTATGTAGGAACTGGTTGTTTCTTCAATAGACGTGTTTTTTATGGGCCTGTATGTAATCTGATTATGCCTGAGATAGATGAACTTAGCCCCAATCGTATTGCAAATAAACCCATCAATGCTCAAGATGTTTTGGCATTGGCTCACGATGTAGCAGGATGTCTCTACGAGGACAACACCAATTGGGGATCAAAGGTAAGATAAAAAAAATAATCTGAATTACTTTGACCTTGTTTTGTAAAACCATACCTTGATCAGTTTATGGTTCAAAACTATATGCAGATTGGATTTAGATATGGATCTTTAGTAGAAGACTACTACACAGGGTACAGGCTCCATTGTGAAGGATGGAGATCAGTTTTCTGCAGTCCCAAAAGAGCAGCTTTCTGCGGAGAGGCACCCACAACTCTAATTGATATAGTGAGCCAACAAAAGAGATGGGCCATTGGACTTCTTGAAGTTGCCTTTTCCAAGTATAGTCCCATTACTTATGGGGTCAGATCAATGGGCATATTGATGGCATTAGGCTATAGTCATTATGCGTTTTGGCCAATTTGGTCAATTCCTATTGTCATCTATGGATTCTTGCCACAACTTGGCCTCCTATATGGAGTTAGCGTCTTCCCCAAGTCATCAGAACTCTGGTTTTGGCTTTACATTGTCTTATTCTTCGGTGCATATGGACAAAATCTTCTAGACTTTGCTTTAGAAGGAGGAAATTATCGTGGATGGTGGAACGATCAAAGAATGTGGTTGATTAGAGGATTCTCTGCATTCGCCTTCGGCTTCATAGAGTTTACTCTTAAAACCCTAAACCTCTCCACGCATGGATTCAACATTACCAGCAAAGCCAAAGATGATGGAGAACAGAGCAAAAGATATGAGCAAGAGATATTTGATTTCGGACCTTCTTCGTCCATGTTCTTGCCCCTGACCACAGCAGCGATCGTGAATCTTCTTGCTTTTGTTTGGGGACTTTATGGTCTTTTCACGTGGGGAACAGGACTGCTCCTTGAACTGATGCTGGTGAGCTTCGCGGTGGTGAATTGCTTGCCGATCTATGAGGCTATGGTGCTAAGGAAAGATGATGGAAGACTATTAAAAAGGATTTGTTCCTTAGCTGGGATCATTACAATTGTTCTGATTGTGTCAGGTTACTTCGTCCTCAAGTAACTTTTAGGGTTCTGTACGTAACTTCAAATATATGTAACTTGATGGAAATGTTATCTCTCACCTCTTCGTACGTAAATCACATATATCTATCATTATCTTAAATCAAGAAAATCTAGTAAGTTGAGAAAACCAATTAAGATATACATGTATATTTCGGTTTTTCTTTAGATATATCTTGAGCTAAATTTAGTTAATTACTAGAAATGTATGAAAAACAACAAGTTTTTGTTTTTATTGATGATAAAAGGTAAGAGAAGCTGGCAGATGCGTGGCATGAATTGTGAAGGCAGTGACTCTCACGGCCAGATGATCTGTTATTATATATCTAGTTTCTTTTTTTTTTTTTCTTTTTCTTCTTTTTGACAAACTATCTAGTTTCTTTTTCAAGTTAGACAATTTTAACTTTACTTCTCTATTGAAAAAATCAAAGTATATCACATAATATTCTACGCCTATCACTCTAGTCAAACGTTTAATTAACTCGTGTGCAACATGTATTATTTATCAACTTATTTAGGATTCAGAACTGATAAAAAGCTAATATAAATATTAAATATATTGTTCAAATTTCCTATATATGAGTTACGCACATTACTTGGATTAGTTCAAATAGTCGTATATGTCATGTTGTCATAGTTTAACACGACGTGCCGACATAGTGAGATTATGACTTTTGAAAAGAAAAAAAAAAGGAAAATGCTGCGCCAATTCAAAATTTACATTGAAAAAATGGATAATGATTATGTAAAACTTAGATTAAGTTAAACTCGTAGAAAAGAATTGAAAAGAACAATATGTATGGACTTGATTGCTTGACCCAATATTTATGTATGCATTGTACAAGTACAATTAACATTTTACAAGGATCCGAAAGTTGATGTTACATATAAGATGCATAAGACAATATCTAATGAAGTGATGATGTTAACTATTTATTGTTTTTATTCTTTCATCTCCTCTGTTGTCTAGATATGTGAAGATAGTGGCTCTCCTTCGTAACCTCCAATCTTCATCCACCTCATATTTTTTCTTTTTGTCTTTCTAATATAACACAATTTAATATTACTAATGAACGAATCAATCATATTATATCTATTTTAAGAATTCTTATGTAAGTTGTGTACTTTAAACACTATTTATAATCCCCAATGATATAAAATACATATTTAAAATGTAATTGCAATGGAGAAGTGTTTTAGTTAAGTGGTTAAGTGTCTAAATCTACTATTTTTTCATCTGAGTTCGCGTTCGAGTCTACAATACACTCGTCTATAAATAAATATCAATAGCCTGTATTAGATGTGTGTGTTTTTGGTTCTATTATAAGCATCTTCTCCAAAAACCATTTGCTTTCAATTTGGAAAGAAAAAGAAGCAAGCAGATGGAGCCTCAGACAAAACACTCGGTCGGCGACACAACCTTCTACACGTGTCATCCATGCCGGCGAACCATTCCATACAGAATCTACGCCGTAATTCACACATGTGGCATCGTAGCCCTCTTTTATCATCATCTACACTCACTTCTCACTCAAAACACTACTCTCATAACGTTACTTCTTCTGCTGTCCGATGCCGTTCTTGCCTTCATGTGGACCACTACAACTTCCCTCCGGTTAAAGCCGGTTCATCGGACCGAGTACCCTGATAAATATGCAGCTAAACCGGAAGGACAGTTTCCGAAGCTGGATGTTTTTATATGTACGGCTGATCCGTACAAGGAGCCTCCGATGATGGTTGTTAATACAGCCTTGTCAGTGATGGCCTATAATTATCCCTCTGATAAGATCTCTCTCTACGTCTCGGACGATGGAGGATCTTCATTCACTTTGTTTGCTCTCATGGAAGCTGCTAATTTCTCTAAGCTTTGGATACCTTATTGCAAGAAGAACAGTGTTCAAGATCGATCCCCTGAAGTTTATTTCTCATCAAAGTCACATTCTCCGACTGACAAAGAAGCTCAAAATCTTAAGGTATGTCTCTTTTTTTTTTTGGGTAGTTTAATTTTCTTTATAGACTTAAGACATGTTTAATAGTGAGATTATGAGAGATTCTTAAAAATAAAAAAAATAAATAAATTAAAAAAAAGAAAAAAGAGAGATGGGTCTCTTAAAAAAAAGATTTAAGAGACCATCTAACACATGTTCTAGTTCATTTATTTTTTCAAAATTAAAATTTAATTAGAAAAATATATTATATTAAAATATTATATTTTAATATACTCAAATTAAGTGTCCCACCGTCAAACATGTTCTTATTGTCACAGTAAGATGTTAAAATAAGTCATTGTACTGTGATTCTGTGAAATAGATCATGTATGAAGATATGAAGGAGAAAGTAAATCATGTGGTGGAGAGTGGTAAAGTTGATACGGATCAGTTCATCAAATCTGATCAACTTCGTCGAGTCTTCGATTTGTGGGATCATAAATTCACTCGTCATGACCATCCTACTATTATTCAGGTATATATTTATATAACTCAAAAAGGTTTTTTTAATTTAGAAACAAAACTAGTTTCTAGAAATAAGACCTCACTTTTGTATTCATTCGTTGGTAGGTTGTACAAAGTAACGAGACAAAGATAATGCCAAACCTAATCTATGTTTCGAGAGAAAAGAGTCGAGTTTCACCGCATCGATTCAAAGCCGGTGCTCTTAATACTTTGGTATTAATTAATCCCTAACTCAACCAATCTTGGTTTGTGCTGATTTTGCATTTCGGTTTATTATTTTGTTAACCAAAAGCTTCTTTTTTTTTTTTGCATTCTAGTTACGAGTATCTTCAGTGATGACAAACTCACCAATTATTCTAACACTTGATTGTGACATGTACTCGAGCAACCCTAAAACACCGCTTCATGCTTTATGCTATTTGTCAGACCCTAAAATCAATTCCGGTTTAGGATTTGTGCAATTTCCTCAAAGATTTCAAGGAATAAACAAAAATGATATTTATGCTTCCGAGCTCACACGCCCTTTTGATATCAACATGGTTGGGTATGATGGGCTTATGGGCCCTGTTCACGTAGGAACTGGATGTTTCTTCAATCGTCGGGCTTTTTATGGGCCTCCAGCTAATTTGATTCTTCCCGAGATAAATGAACTTGGGTCAAATGGGATTGCTAATAAACCTATTAAGGCCCGAGAGGTTTTGGCATTGGCTCACGAAGTAGCAGGATGCAACTACGAGCACAACACTACTTGGGGATCTAAGGTATATTATTTATCGTTGTTCATTATACAATTGTAGTGGAATGTGTATTACACTGTGTAATTTACACAACATCAATCTCTTGTTGAAAATTTTACAGATAGGGTTCAGATATGGATCATTAGTAGAAGACTACTACACAGGGTTGAATCTCCATTGTGAGGGATGGAGATCAGTGTTTTGCAGACCCACAAAACCTGCATTTTATGGAGATTCCCCAAAATGCCTCATTGATGTAGTGAGCCAACAAATGAGATGGTCTATTGGACTTCTTGAAGTAGCATTTTCAAGGTATAACCCAATCATCTATGGATTCAAGTCATTGGGATTACTAATGAGCTTAGGCTACTGCCACTATGCGTTTTGGCCATTTTGGTCAATTCCTATCACTGTCTATGGACTTTTACCTCAACTTGCCCTCATTTATGGAGTTAGCTTCTTCCCCAAGGCATCGAATCCGTGGTTTTGGCTTTACATCTTCTTAGTTTTGGGTGCTTACGGGCAAGATCTATTAGACTTTTTATTGGAAGGAGGAACTTATCGGAGATGGTGGAACGATCAAAGAATGTTGCTGATAAGAGGACTTTCTTCATTCTTCTTTTGTTTTGTAGAGTTCACTCTCAAAACCCTAAACCTCTCCACACCTCAATTCAATGTCACCAGTAAAGCCAACGACGATGAGAAACAGAGGAAGCGGTACGAGGAAGAGATGTTTGATTTTGGCCCCTCTTCGTTCATGTTCTTGCCAATGACTCTGGTCGCCATCGTGAACCTACTTGCTTTTATTTGGGGGATATATGGTACGGTGTTCAACGGTGGAGGAGGAGTCCTTGAGCAAATGCT
Organism: Lepidium aucheri; assembly: GCA_900406435.1. Taxonomy (NCBI): domain Eukaryota; kingdom Viridiplantae; phylum Streptophyta; class Magnoliopsida; order Brassicales; family Brassicaceae; genus Lepidium; species Lepidium aucheri. The sequence continues at coordinate 15,811 of OVBA01000147.1, read as the reverse complement.
GGCAAGCTTCGCGGTGGTGAATTGCCTGCCGATATATGAGGCAATGATGTTGAGGAAAGATGACGGAAAGTTATCAAAAAGGATTTGTTTCTTAGCTGGAGTTCTCACATTTGTTCTTATTGTGTTAGGTTACTTCTTCCTCAAGTAAATTCACCAATCAGGGTTAATTTACAAGAATAATAACACATCTGGCTGGTTCAAGCAAGAGATGATAATGTGATGAATCTGTGTTACCAATATTTATAAAGCAATGGCATACACTTTGATCTCTTCAATAAGAAAAATTACAATATACATTTCTGTATTGATCTAATCACTAACAAAATTTGTATCATCTTTATTTCACTTGGGGTTTGATTCAAACCGGTGAAGGCTGAGGAGAAACAGGATGGTGGTCATCATCAACCAGAGGGGCTTTGGTGGAGGAGACGTAAACAGAGGAACGACAGAGAGGGCAAGTGGAGTGAGAATAAAGCCAAAGATGAATACAATCCAGATGAAATATGTGTTTGCATATAGGCAATTCCACCAACTCTTCCTTCAACTCGAATTCTCCCAAACATACGCAACATCTGCACCAAATTATGTAATTATATCAAAATTTATTCAATCATACTAACATAAGGACTTGAAAAAGTGACTTGGATTTAAAATTATTGCAGACTATTGTGATTCCGTGATGTACAATTTACAATTTAGAATGAGGACAAATATGCAGTGAATAAAGGTTTGTGTTGTCTTAAATCTTGTAAAATCTTAATTTTGGTTTTATCTAGAATTTAAACTTTCCGTCATTACTTTTTAATATTCCTTAGCTATAACCAACGGCCTAAAAACACTAATGAGCAGATAGCATCTCAAATTCGTATATTACAACTTCGAAGAGCATAATTCAGTGACATCTCAATTCGTGTATTGACACTGTTTCCAGAATTTTCTATACGAATCTTGACATTCAAAAGTTCAAGCTCATCAAAATTCACATATAGTTCATTGAATTGGCCAAAAAAAAAAACTATTTAATAAAATCATTAAGAATATTAAGACATTGAGAAGATATAAAGGTGTTTTTAAAAGTGAAAATTTGAGAAAAAGTGGATTTTTTTTGGTTGGAATAAGACATTTTTATATTTAAAAAGTTAATTTTTTCAAAGAAAGACAAAAGGAAATCAAGGATGAAAGAAGCAAGAGTACTTACAGAGAATCTCTCGTTCCTAATTCTTCATTGAACAAAACAATATGAAGCTTGTCTTTGAGATCTACTTTCACATCTAGCAAACAGACCTGCAAATTTAAACACAATCAATCTCAATACTATTCTCTAATCAACTATTTATAACAGTACGACAGAGGAAGAATAGGAATTACAAGAGCATATATAGCTCAATTATTAATTGATGTGAATGATTCAGTACTTACTATGGGGAGCTGAGAAGAAGTCTGGTGGGTCGAAGAAACAGGAAGAACCATTGGAGGATTGGTGAGAGAAGAGGCTCTCCTCTTGAGGTAAAAGAGATAGAACAAGAGGAAGAGAATGATGGAGAATAAGATGGGGATTGAGAAGATGAAGGCTTGGTAGAGTTTGAGTTGAATTGCTTGTGGGTATAAGTGTGGTGTAATTGGTGATTGAGGATCAACCATGGCTTAAAACTTATTTGAAATCAAAACCAAACCAAATAAAAACACAAAATATAGATGAAAAGAAACACCCAAATGAGAAATGAGGTTTTTGATGGGAGCTAGGAGGCACTTGAGAAGGTATATATATAGATATCCTGTGTTTGTGTATATCTAACCAAAAGCAAATAACTGCGCAGACCCTATTGGTTGTATTCTGAGATTCCATAGTAATATATAAAATATCTAAAATTTTAGCAAAATAATTTTGTACACTTTTTTCAACGCATGTTTATACACCAAATTGCAAGTGATTTACTTGCAAACAGTGTTAACCTGTAACTATCTCATTCTACAGATAAGAGATGCTAACAAGTTCATAATTCATATATCATAAAAAAAAGTAAGGGTTATATCTGATGACATAAGAAATTTAAACTGTAGACATATCACATGTAATGTGAATACATGTTTATGTACATCATCAGTTAAGGGATAAAAAGAGCCTTTCCAATCAGGATATAAAATACAAGGGTACATATTCCTTTTGGCTCTTTTAATATAATGAAAAAGGTAAGAAGTGAGCAAGCAAGTTCCACTAAACAAGATGAATAGAAACTTTATAATGCTTAAGGATTAGATTTCAGTGTCCCGATCCTCATCAACGATGGGGCCTATATAATTATAACCCATTATTTCATTTTGCTGAGTCATTTTTGGTTATTAGATTATTTGGCACTAGCTAAGCCTCAATCATAAGCTTTCTTCTTTGCCTACACTTTCCCAGCAAAAATATTGAAACAAAACAAATGCAAAAGTTATTTCTTTGTTAACTAGGCTTCTACAGCAAAATCTAGAATTCTTTGTGATCAAATCAATCACCAGCTTCGACCAATAGACCAAAAATCACTAGAATAAGAACCATGATATTACTATGTGTAACCTTCTCTAAGCATTTATTTCTTATATTCTTCTGTTTTACTTTTGGAAAGTGGTGAATACTTAAATAAAGATATACCTATGGTCTCCTTGCTTGGATTAGGACAAGATTCTCAACTCAAATCTAATAATGTTCATTTATTTATCTAATTAAGATTTGAAACAAGTGGACCATCTACAAATATATGCTAATTCCCAAGATAATACGATTTCAACTTGGCAATATTATCCTGATATAATGATATTATTCCAGATTTCATCCTAAAGAACAGGATTTCCCAATGAACTGTTAAATTTAAAAAGAAATCAACGATCAGCCACTAAACTCAGTTCTCAAAGCTATACTTTTTGAACAATAATTGTTCACTCCCAGCAAAAACAGATAAGTTTTCTGACAATTATTACTAGACTGACACATAAACTTACCAAGATGATAGTGCCTAAGATCCAAAAAAAAATCTTGATTTAGGATTTGATTTGTGACCCACATAGATCACTTTTTTTACCCTTTTTTCTTTAGTGATAGACAGCTTTTTGTTTTTTCACGTCTATTTAATAACAACTTGGCCCTTTTCTTCACTGACAGATTTTAGTATGGCATATATATTGCTACTACTGTTAAAGTCTTCTATGGATTTAGCTAAAACTCCTTATATCATTTTCACCATAATATCTAGTGTGGAAAAAAAACATCTACTCACACTGAAAGTAAGATAAGCCTACTATGAATATTATCACAAAAATATCTGTAGACTCAATAGGTTTCATTAACTAAATAACACATTCTAATGTATATGTCTATCACTAGTGGTAGTGGATCCTGAGGAAAGCCCTCCTTCGCTCATAGTGCGAATGATAAAAAGATATCACTAACTTAGATTCCAAATAGATGAGTTTAGGGGTTATAAAACTAATTAATAAAGCTTTGCTAAAATATCAAATATAAAAACCCCTGAACTTTTCAAAGCGTTATAAAGATCTTGGTCTGACTTTTAAGGTTACAGTTATGTTGGTCTTACAGTTACTGGCTAAAGGACTCTAGTCTCCTATTTCGTCTACAATACAATGTCTTCTTAACCTCATAATTAGCAAAAACTTCTATCTTTACTGTTAGATTGTATCCAATACAACACATAATACTTCATATGTATGCATAAAACCACACATATATATATATATATATATATCATCCTAGTTTTCACAGACTTTTCTCTACATCGGTTCATAATTAGCAATAAACTTCTATCTTTACTATTAGATTGTATCCAATACAACACATAATACTTCATATGTATGCATAAAAACCACATAGATATATATATATATATCATCTTAGTTTTCACAGAATTTCTCTACATCGGTTCACTAAAATCTAGAGCTGCTAGGCAAATTTAAGAAATGCCTAATCACTAAATCTTCAACTACGCTTGAAAAGTAATAATTCTGAAAGGCTCAAGTCACAGAAAATATCAGTTAAAAAGGAGAAATTTACCTTTTTAGGTGAAATATGATGTTGATATTTTCTTTAATTCCAAGCTCAAAACTTGGACGGTGTTGTAGATGCGTTGTTGAGCCATCATTTATGCCAACAAAAGAGCTTTCACGCACCAGAAACTGTTGGGGATAAGGAAAGTGAAAGGTTGGTTGAGACCGAATACACGTCACTATAGAACAATAAGTGTATGGAAAGCTGACCACTAGAACCTGTAAAGACTCTGTTATGCATGTGTCATGGTACATTTTCTGATCACTATTATTGTAGAGCAAACATAAGCCAGTCGATATGAGTAATGTGTGTTTTCTTGGTGGACCCAATTTTTCGTCAAATTGATAACTCACTTTCCGATGAAGTTGTAACCAAAACGAGATATAATTTTTGATCAGGAGATCAGATAATAACTAAATGGTTTGCAGTTGTCTCAGACCTAAAAAAAATTGTACTTGGATTCTATTATGCTATTCAGTCTACACCATTATAATTCCGTACTCACCTCCTGATGAAACAGGCTCCATTTAGTGGCTTTTAGAGGTATCTGATTCTAGTGATGCCTTTTGTTGAGGACAGAGACATTTGCGGCTTATAATCAAAACATGTTCCATGCTATGATTGATCTGAAGAATGAAAAAGTATCTGACTGACAGCAAACAGGAAATAAAGATGGTTCATGTCTGTTCTAAAGAGGTATCCTGAATGAACAGTATGAAGAAAAGAGCTGAGTATATAATGACTACTGAATATACAGTCTAATAAAGGGTAATTTGTTGAATTTGCACATCGCTTTTCTGCACGTGAATGTGGTATAATAAACTCTGGGTTTAATAAGAGATAAATAAAGATATTAGAACCTAAATGACCAGCTTGGTGATAAAAATGGCCTAAGGCTAGGTTTCAAGCCTTATGTGAATTAGCAAGACAGAGCTCAGAGTGAATGTATGTAAAACAATTGGTTGGAGTTCCCTAATTGTGTGAATGTATGTATAAATGCATGTTAAGTAACAAGTAGCTTCTTGTTACTTAACAATCGTTTGAAAAAGTGAACAATGTTACAGAAATGCTAAAAGAAATTGATTCAGCTCTGATGTATCTATATATTATGAGGCCAAAATATCCTAACTAACTGAAAGCTATGAGCCAGGGGTGAAAAGATACGGCATTTTGCAAGTCATCTCTTATAATAACTGTAGAAACATATAAAAAGAAATAAAAAAAACAGTGATAAGGAAAGCATGCGCACAAGATTAGCATCGAAACCTTTTGTTGTTGGGTTTACTGTGCCTGGACTTAGTGCTCCGTACTTATCCAGTTTTTCTTTTTGAATACTAAAATCGTAAAGGGAAACACATGACAATCTCGAAGTGCTAGCTTTTTTACTTTTACCAGCTGATACAGTGACTAGTCAATAAGTCATCATAAGAAGTTCTTGATAGGAAGAAATAATAGAGTTACAGTTCAGCAGACTAAATGGCTTTAGCAACTCAATTCAACTAACCTCAAATCATTTTCTGTGATTTGATTCCACCAAGTAAGACACTTGCCTGCAAGAAACAATATGGAAATGAGTAAACTAAGTCAATTCCTATACGAAAACTCTCCCCTAGAGATAAACTCTGTCAAGAGCAAACATATCTACAATCTACAGGAAAATTACCTTTAGAAAGTTGATTTATTTTACTGGACTACTATCAACCAACTGTGCAGAAAGAACTCAAGTCTATTCATCTTCACAACCCTTTTTGGGTCCAAAATCCATTTCAATAAGCTCCAGAAGCTAAAGCCATAGCCAAACTCACTTGGAAACCAAATCAAATTAGGTCCACTTTCATGGAACTATAAATCATTTACCACTCTACCTCACCATTCAAACAAAACCTCAAATTCAGCACAATACGAGATTGACGCGAAATAATCACCAACAAGCAATGCGACTGCGAGACTAGACAGTAAGCTATTCAACGTAATCGAAGAAACTAAAATCACATAACGATTATCAACTTTACTGAAACCGTGCTCGATTTTACCTGGTTTTCTACGAAAACAAAGTGAGTAACCAAAATTGATGGAATGTTTATAACAAATGATAGCAAATCCTTTCTGCCGAAGATCTGCAAGTCCTGAAAATCGTAGACCTTTCTCTTCGGTTTGATCTCTTCTTCTCAATAGAAAGACAGATTGCGATTTTATTCTCTGTTTTTGTTTTGCTATTTTGGAAATTATAAATTGGGCCGCCAAAATTTGAGCTAAGATTTTTACTGCGTCAAATGATGACCCAAAACTCTTAANNNTTAAAAAAAAAAAAAAAAAAAAAAGGAAAATCAAGACAGGTTATGTATAGGGTGGTGACACAGTTTGACACTCACACTTAGGAAAAAATGAAGGATTAAAACTCGGAGACTCTTTTAAAAATGACCATTTTTAAATACAGATCGGTGAAAAATAGTTTAAAGATTAATATCTATGGGTAACATTGGAGTGATTGAACAGTGGAATAAGATAAAAATTAAAATATAAAATTTGATTTTATTAATTATTTTTAAAATTGTGCAATCACAAATAGTTTAACATTTCTATATAAAATAAATATATAGATTTTTTTTTTGTCAACGACAAATTATATTAGAACACAACCAAACATGATAAAAAATACATCAAAAAATCATAATCTCTCACATGACGAGCAAGAGCATCAGCTTTATAATTCAAAAATATGAGAATAATAGAGAGCGAGATAGAGAAAAATAAAGAACTTAGCCGTGCAAACTCCTCTTGGTAGGGAAGGAACATCGGCCACTCCTATGGACGATTGAAACTCTTCAAAACCATCTCACAGTCTGCCGATATCTCTACCTTCGTGATTTGTAGTGTCGGGAGAGTCTTTATCGCCTAAAAAAACAGACTCTGATGAACACTCCGAGCCCCTATACATACTCCTTCCAGTAAATCTAGAAAGCATAACCAACATAAACAAGTTTTAAGGTCCGTATTCTTTCAGGTTGTGTCTACAAGACATTTGAACTCTGTGAAACTTTGATAAGATGTAGATGGGGAAAACCAATGAGGACAGTTTAAAGCGGTATGAACTGCTAACGGAACCCTAACGTCCTTTAGTTCAGTTCAAGTCATAGACCATTCGGTATAGTCGTCTTCCGACTGAAAAATTATATTGCGAGGGTCAGCAACACTATTTGAGAAGTAATGATCATTTCGTGCTTTTCAAATGTTCCATATAATCTAGGAAAATTTTTGAACTTTTCTTGATCTGGTTATATCCGAAACAAGTAGTCAAGATTATAGCAGATCGATTCTCCTAAAAAATAAATATATATTACAATTAATATTTTTAAAATAAATCATTGCATACTAATAAATGACTTTTGTCAACGGTAAATGAATATTTTTATAAATATAAACGAATGACTCTTCTTTTTGAACAATTATGTGAATAATATATTGTTCTTTAGATCATAATTATATGTAAAAGGTAAAAGAATGATTTTATATTTACAAACAATAGTCGTTTCTCAAATGACCGTAAATAAATTTGATTTCAAATAGCTTTTCAAATGACTATAAATAAGTCTAAATGACCGTTTGAAAAAATTTGTTTCAAATGAAGTACTAATTAGTAGCAAAATAAACATATTTTGCAAACGACTTTTTGTAACTAATCACTAAAACCCTATATATATATATTTTGTCAAACATGTGTATGTATATAGATACATATCTCCTAATATATACATATATATTATAGTTATATATATATAATAAAATGATGAAAAGAATAAACAAAAGAAAAATGCTACGTGCAAATATTTTTTTTGTTTAACATACGAATATTTTGATATTTAACAGCTGCAATTTTATGAGTCTGCTCGTAGATCATTTAATTAGGGGTGTACATTTCACTGACGTGCTTAAAATCTTGATCTTAGCCCCC